>JAGVSP010001485.1:0-66236 GCA_022494985.1 Micrasema minimum
TAATGAAGTATGGCTTTAGGAAGTAAATGAAATAGGTTTGTGTTCCCTCGCAGAGCCTTCTGGGTGATACATTGCACCTAATTAAAAATGGGGTTTAGAGACACTACGTTACCCTCCTCCAGCGCCACAATTGAATGAGTTCGTAATGAAGTTTTTTTAATAAGCTTAATGAATGGGTATAACAATAAGCCCGCCCTTGTAATGCGCCATGTTCAAGTTAACTTTTTTTTCGTATTTTTTCTTCTCGTGCTAAATAAAGCTCGTAATTAACAGAATATTGTACTGTTCCCTTGATTTGTATATGTGCTTTTTAATAAAAGGAGTAAAAAATATAAACAATGATTTCAAACGTATTGATAAAAAGCTAAGTTACCTGATTTTTTTTTCATTTTAAATTTTCCATCAAACCTCATTTTAAATTTATTTGGACTTAAGATTTAAGGATTTATATATAATTGAAAAAATGCGTATGAAAATGATATTTCAAAATCATTAAAAAATTGTTTTAAAAACATTTATTTTATCATGACTGTTTCTTGTTAAAAAAATATTTTTTTTAAATCTTTTCAAAAAGATTTTAAAAGTGAATGTCGAAATGTGTTTTTTTATCAGAACAAAAGAAAGCCACAACTTCCAGGTTTATTCCATGGCCATACAAACTCTACTGAAATTTTAGTGACAAATGAACTCTTGGTTAGGAGTGGGTACTTACAACGCGGTACCGTGCAATTGTTTGCAATGAAAAGTAAAAGTAAAAATACTGCCCTCTTATATGGAAAGTCTTATTAATTTTTTTCTTCTGTAAATTATGTTTTCTTGGAAGTTTTTAAAATTATTTTCTTTTCAGCTAAAACATATAAAATTTTAAAAAAGTAACCGTGCCCGAGACATTTATAATATATTCCGGTCAGTTAGAAAAAGCTTTACCAGAAAATAGTTAAGGCTGAATGATTAATTAGAAATTTTATTTTATTTTATAAATTTTAATAAAATATAAATAATTTAAATTAATAAAGGTACCAATTGTGAATTCCATAAGACAGCGAATTGCGCAAACGTTTTTTAAAATATATTTTTTCATGAATGGGTTGAAGTTAAAAAATAATCCCTTACGGTACGCGCTCTATGGCAACACTTGCTGTGAGTATTTTCATCCGCTTCACTCCCCACCCTCAATTAACAGTAGCAGCAAACCCCCCTCCTGCGATTTGTATTACGCGTGATGTATTACGCAATATCCATCTTAAATTTGAGATTTGGGTCCAAAGCACTCACCTCGGAGAGTAATCACAACGGTAACCGGATACGTCCAGATTATCAGGAATTTCAGAGGGCTTCAACCACTGAAATTTTGACTCGAAAAATGATTTGACAAAATGCAATACAACAAAAGACCTTTGACTTCTCGCTGTTATCAAATGCCCTTACATTTTTGCAACTTGGCGTTGAGATCATAAATATCTTAAGTTCAATTTGACATCTCAACAGAGACGAGAAGTTTGGAAAAGAAATATGGATATCTAGGCTTATGACCTGTCATTGGCTGGGTTAAGTGGCCACTTGATGTATTACAACATTCCCCATTTAACCTTGTATTTGATATCCATATCTGCCAATATACAGTAAAATGGCGCGACGCTTCACATGTGAACACTCTCTGTCATCCATTGAGAAAATTGAAAAAGCATTTTAGCAAAAAAAAATTATGATTGCAAGTGAGATTATTACCGAATTATATCACCTACTAGAAAACGCCTGAAGATGAATCTTCAATTTATTATGCTTATAAATTTTACCAGCTAATTTTTATAAACAACATTTTAAGTGTGTGCAAAATACTTGTAGACAAAAACTGGATTTCACCAATTACAATTTGACATCTCAACAGAGACGAGAAGTTTGGAAGAGAATATGTATATCTAGGCGTTTACAGGGCTTATGACCTGACATTGGCTTAGTTAAGTGGCCACTTGATGTATTACAACATTTCTTAAGTTTATTTTATGTGTACATAAGTACAAGATAAATTCATATACGTATATTATCTGCATTAATGAGAAAAGACATAATTCATAATACTCCTAATATGAAATTTTTTGCGATTCTTACTATCTTACTTCTTAGCCAAAGGCACAATCAAAAATGAAAAAATATCGCGAAAAAATACCCTTTTAAATAAAAAATAATTATTATTGTGATCTCACTGGGAATGGAATCATAACATCGTGTTGTCATTTTAACCGTAACCCCAAGGCACCCAGCAATTTTCCTATTTTTATTAATTAAATGAAGTTAAGATGGCCTCAAGCTGCCTCTCTTTTACATCTGCAGAGTTTCGCCGTCCTGGTAGACCGTCAATGACCATCTTCTGGTTGTGCTCGGCGGAGCTGATTAGATGGAGCCTGACGTGGGAGGAGGTGAGAGAGCTGATAGGGTCTGCACGAGGGATCTAGTGATCTCGACTCGCTCTCGATCTCGCTCCTATGAGCGAACGTTGTGAAAGAAGAAGAAAGAAGAAGTTTTTAGATACTATCTACTCCTTCTACTACAAAAAAGATGATCAGTCTTACGTTCCAGCGCCTGCTCAAAGTATCATATTTATATAATGTGTATGATTTGTTTTCATATAAAAATCATATTTAAAATAAATATTTGATATTGACAATCGTCGGGAATTTAGGATGGTCTTTGGATAGGTATTGTGATAAGGTGCGGCAGGGGACCCGATTCGAACCCGCCACGTCTTATCTATTGTCTACGTAGTCAATGAAGAATCGAAAATTGTGTAGTGTTAGAGTATGTACCTAGTTCATTATGTATAGCACCGTATTACCACGTATGAATCACAACTAAAGGAAGATTAATCAGCCTCTTGCCTCACAACGCGAGTTTTTACCTCCAGCTACAGTAACTGCCGCCATTCTTCTTTCCACGGCCATGTGTTTATAACTAATCAGTAAATGTTCATGTTATCGGGAGGACATGGAAAATTCGAGTATTAGGGTCATTGAACTCAGTTTTCACGCTGCATAAATGAAAGAAATACAAGTCAGATTTCAGGATAAATAAATCGGAATTTTGTAGAATGATGACAAAGACTTTTGATTGACTGAGGCAAGCAATAGCAGTTTAGGTATTTTCAAAATAATATTCTGGATTTAATTTCATGGACTTTGTCGTAGAAAAACTTTTTCTCTCGCGGACAAGATTTTTTTTCATAAAAAATGATTTTGTTAAATGATTTATTAAAGTGCAAATCGTTTAATTACAGTACTAGTGTAAAAAAAGGATAACTAAACCATCTCACCTCACTTTGTGACGTTTCCTTGAATCCTTACCTGTCTGTTTCGTTTTATATTTCATCAGTGCCCGCGACATTTAACATTTTTTAATTAGCCGAGCAGTAAATTGTCTTGTTTGTCGGGAGATAACTTTGTCTTTTAATTTTGTTCTATTACCCTCAGTTATCTTGCGGCTTCTTTACAATTTCTTCTGAATATATATTTCCGACACCATTTTATATACTTTGTAGTATTGAGAATATACTTTGTTTTTTAATTGTTTGTCGTTACTCAGCCTTTTAACGAAAATATCGACGTTTCCAATAATTACTTCAAAATAAAAGTAGGTAGGTAATACAAAGCGATGTATAGATGTTTTGAAAAGCTCAAAACATATTTAATTCACAATTAGTCATTTCACAATATTTTCATTTTTTTTCATTTATTGATATTGAATAGTTTACAACGTATCGCATATAATACGACTTATTATTCGTAAAAATTCTAAAATTATTAACCCTCGCCTTGCGGTGATGTAGCCCGCATTGCAAAATCTCACAAAATAATTATTATCTCCGTAAATGATCAAAATATAGCGCTGGCATTTTTGTTAATCTTCAATCAAACCTTTTTACACGGAAAAAAAATATTTTATACATATTAGAATAGTAGAAAATTACGTAAAAAATAAATTACCTGCATGTTTCAGAAATTTCATACGTACCTCGTGTATTTTGCAGTAAACAGAGGACGTTTTTCAGATTTAAAAAAATTAAAACGAGTTGTAATGACAGACAAAAATACTACACACTGGAAAAAAAATATTTATATGAAAAATACAATCGTAAAAGTTATGAATCAACATTTAATACTTAATAATAAATGTATACTTAAAATTTTGTCCTAGCTTTTATTTCCTTAATTGTATCTCATTTTAATTGTACCTGTGTATATATGTGTTAGAATAAATTTATGTTTGAAATGGACTTAAGTCCGTAAATAAAATAAAATAAAAAAATAAATAAAATTAAAAAAAATTGTATTGGTAAGCCGAGGTTACTTCACTGGATGCCGTGGATTGTTTCAAACACAGTACTTTAAGGGTTAGCTATCATTATCATCAATATATATCAACTCCCTATGTAGAGATTATGGATTCCACAAACTGCCTCTAAGCCAAGCGATTGGCTGCTAGTTCTCGCGAATCTTCCTAAATCAGATCTAAATTATATACAATGCTATTACCTAACTCATTTGATTTTTTAAAACAAGTATGTTTTTTAACATGTTTCATGTCGGAATGTGTTTATTATTTTATTTACCTAGAATATAAAACCAAGCATGATCTTGATCCTTGATCGATTCAGAGTAAAGTTTTCTAGAAATAGCATTTCAGTCTGTCTCCTTCCACAACATAAAGCAAACTAGTTTCGGCGAAGAATAAATCTATTGAGAAGCGTTTAGGCCGCGGAAACTAAATTATTCGTTAAACTTTGCCCCTAAAATGTGAATAAACAGCAACTGGTACTATATATTATGTATTGAATTTATTCGTGTGTTAAAATGAGATTTGATTTAAAATTTTAAAATCACTGACTAATAAAAATATAACAATTTAATTATAATGTTACTTATTATAATAGTATTGCACATATCAACAATGTTTTCTATTCACTTAACATTTTAATTAGTAGTATAAATTAAGATAAACTGTGCGTTTGCAACACAATAACTCCACTAGGTTTAAATTAAAGTATATAATTTTACAATTGACATGTCAAGAGAGACGAGAAGTTTAGAAGAGAATATGGATATCTAGGCATTTAAAGGACTTAATTAGTACCTGTCATTGAGGGCCCGTAATGGGTGAAATTCAGTTTCTGTCTACGAGTATTTGGATACACTCAAAATGTTGTTTATGAAAGTAGTTTTCTTTCGCATTACACTTACAAAGACGGGGTACGTGTTTTAAATCAGAAAATAATACACCCCAGAGTGTGCCACCCCTAGAACCTACAATGGCGCGCGAAACGAATGGATTTCAAGTTCCCACATTAAACGTTTATCAAGATTTATAAAAGCCAGCATACATTGGGATTCCAACAAATAGTACCTACTGCCTACTTCCAACTGCCTAGAACACTTGACCCAGTTTCATGGTCCCACTAACTTTACACCGCTACTAGAATGATACATCTATTTGCTAAATTAAGATTTAATATAGTCTACTGATATAAGGTCAGGAAGTGGAGCAAAATATTATCTGATTCTATTTTCAAATAAAAATTGCGAGTAACAAATAGGCAGCTATTTCATTTTTATAGAAAACTATTATAATTATAATATATTTTTTTAAATATGCCTTATATGTGAAAAATTGTTTAAAATAATATTTTATTACAAACGTTTCTAAAAATTACGTTTATAAAGGTTTACGATGTGTGCAAGGAGAGTGACCTGTTAATGAATGTGGAAAAGTCGAATGTGATGGTTTTTGAAAGAAATGTGAATATGATTAAGTGTAAGGTTGTAGCAAATGGGGATAGCTTGAAACAGGTGGAAGAATTTGTATATCTGGGAAGCATGTTCACAAGGGATGGAAACATGGACAAGGACATTGAAATGAGGGTTAGTGCCGGTAACAGAGTTAATGGTACCTTAAAGTCGGTAGTATCTAATAAGTGCTTATCAAAAGAGGTTAAATTGGCAGTGCATAATGAAGTTCTGGTACCAACCCTTATGTATGGAAGCGAAGTATAGAGTTGGAAAAATAAGGATGAAAGTAGATTGAATGCAGTTGAAATGCGATCTCTCAGGCGAATGTGTGGTAAAACTATGTATGATAGGTGCACTAATGTTGAAATTAGAGCAGAATGTAAGGCTGAGATAAGCATTATCGACAAAATTAAGAAAGGTATTTTACGATGGTTCGGTCATGTAGAGCGAATGGATGATGAAAGAACGGCTAAAAAAATATATGATGCGATCGTGTCTGGATGTAGATGTCAAAGAAGGCCGAGAAAGACATGATGGCATGATCAAGTTAAGCAAGTGCTTGAAAGTGGGCATGTAAGAAGTCGGAATAATCGACGTGCATGCATGAGAAGAGGTATGAATGTGGAGGAAGCAAGAGAAGTATGCCAGGACAGAGTGGTGTGGCGTTTTATCCTCTCTGCCTACTCCTTCGGAGAAATTGTGGAATGGTTAGTTATTTAGTTAGAAAACGGAAACACATAGGTACGTAACTACCTAATATCGTATTTTCTAATTGAATGGTTCTAAAGTTTACAACAAATGTACATAATTTCTTTCAATTGCATACTTCACAACCACACAGTCCTACTGTTTAATATAAAATATATGGGTCGATAACTAGAAACATACATACTACGATACCTTTGACATTCAAAACATTATTACTTTAGAATATTGTTATTTACCTTGGGATAAATCTCAGTATCCTGATGAACATAAATTATATCATCTCCGTATTCCTGGCTTGAGTTTAATAACATTCTACCAGCCTTCCCTTGCGTATTACACCCTGGAGTTCTTAACTCTTTTAACCAAGTAGTAATTATTGTTTCTCGACTGGAGTAATATATGAGAATAGTACCGGCTGTGAAAATGGACACGATTATCAAATTTGGCCAGTTTACTGACCTAGTGAAGGATTGTTTATTTTGGTAAAAAATTAAATGTCGGGGTTAATATACAATATTTTCAAAAATATTTAATGATATGTGATACTTTGGACTGCCACTGAAGTGTAATCACCTTGATTTATGAATCGTCAAGTTAGTAGTACCAATAGTTATTACGAATATCATTACTTTTTTGGTGGATAGTATACTTAATATATCTCTTTGGTTACCACAAGGTTTATAACAAACTGTAATCAATAGTTTGAAAATGGAAAAAATATTAAATTGAATAGCAACCTTTAGTTTGCCTTTCTTTTCATCAATCCTAGCCAAATATACTAGAAAAGGGAATCACTTTCTCTTAATGCTTCTTGATGAATGGAGCCCATTTCTCAGGGCAATAAAACAAAACGAACTATCAATTGTTTACTCCATGTGATTTATTACATAACGCTGCCTTGGAACTTTCGATTAAGAAGATTTAATTGTCACTCCCATTTATTAGTCTTCATTGTAGTCCATCCAAGATAATTTAAAGAAAATTAAATAATTTACAATCCTTAATAATCGTATCACAAAGGTGTTTATTTTAATTACCCGCCTTAGACGTGGTATGACACTAGGCGAGTACGCATAAGATCCCGGGTTCAATTTTATCCTAGGTATAATATGAGATCCCTAAAATGTGCAATTATTATTTCTTGGTAGAATTGAAGTAGGTATGCATACATTTTCAGTTCTAACAATATTTTACTGGCTGGGATAAGCAATAGCCTGACATACTTACAATATATCTGATTTTCATTAACACTCGATTAAAAAAAATGGGGAATACGTGTTGTAATTTTTGTTATAAATAAAAATCAAAATTTATCATAAAAAATATTGTATGAATGATATTCATCCGTGATTTAAGGACTAAATTTATAAGTACAAAGCAACCTTATTATATTCAAGATAAGCTCTCTTTTCTCATTCGATTCGGTGTCAGATTTAGATAGGTCCTGAAAAGGTCTCTTAACTCTTGTTTGTATAATATAATTGTTCTGGAGTTACGGAGAAAGTAAACATCAAGTAGGCGCAGGCGGATAAATTATTCTTCCGAGTTTAGTAAACAAAGACAGGGTTTTAAGACAATGACGTACCTGTCAATCTGATTTTATTGAACTGTTTAAAAAGCTTTTTTAATTCTAATAAGTTTTTTAATTTACTATGCATAGGATTGTTATTTTAAGTACCTAAAAGGTTCACACAAATATTGAGTTTGGTTGGGTAATAAATTAGGTAAATTTGCCACGCTCGAAAGTAAAGTACTAAAATAACTCAGTAAAAAATGTAATTATTGTATATTTCTAAGGGCAAAGTTTTTAATTAAAAATTAAAAAATAGTAAGAACTGGGAACGAACAAATATTACAGCTCTATTCCACAATACAAATGTACATAATTGTACATAGAATACAATAACCAAAACAAAGTAACGTAATTTGGGTTGGAATTACAATGTATCAAATATTATTTTAAATCCCCGCCTTATTTTTAGCATATGGATTGCACAAACTGTCTCAAAGCCTTTAAACGAGAATTCACCTTGAAGCTAATCGATTGGCCACCAGTTTTTGTGCATTTTCGCAAGTCAAAAATACAAATCAAACAAAAAAAGTAAACGGTAAACACAGCAAAAATATTTATAAGGTAGAGTTTCTAGTGCTCTCCAACCCGCCCTTGAAAGGGCCGTTGTGCCTACAATCTGGAATTCGTTTTGAAATAGCTTGTCACGAAAACGTTGAGTTACAGCCGCTCTGGGATCAGGAAGGTATAAGGAGGAAGGAGGATTGGATTAGCATGGAGCGTCGGCATCGTTTTAGAACGACGTTGGAAAAGCGTCTCGACGCCGCCGCCTCTAAATCGGCTACTTGATGTATTATATTGACATCCACAAAACAGGTCCTCGTTTCTATGTGACTTCGAGTTATTTGAAAAGATACATAAGCATTTTCAGTCAACAATGAAATAATATAATTTTTTTCATATGTTGTTTTTAAAAATATTCCATATCATTTTATATATCATTTATTTTATTTTATATCATTTTTAATTTAAATTATTTTTATTGAGAAGAAATATATTTCAGGTATGTAAAATCTCAATTATAATTTTTTTTTTTCAAAAAAAACATTGATGTTGATACCATTGATAATCGAATTCATATTTTTTTGTAACCATCTCAACAGGCCAGGAGGCACAATAACAGAGGGATGCAACATCACAAACACCCAGGCTTGAGATTTTTTTTTATGTTCTCACCGGGAGTTGAACCCGGAACCTCCGTATCGTGAGTATCGTGAGTATAGCGTAAAGCAAACCAATACTATTCATCAAGAAAACAATATGAAAACCCGCAATTTAATAAGAATTTGTACTTGCAAAAGCTTTTATGAGAAGAATATTTTTTTTAAAGTTCAAATTAAAAAGTCATATTACACATTCGACTCCAAATATGATGTAGATTCATCAGTTTTCAGGTTGTACTACGATTTTCATTACACCATGTATTGTTCGTGATACATAAATGTTTTAAGCTCTTACATACATAAATGGGTTGGTCAGAATATTCATGAATTAAATCTATAGTTCTGAAAATTTTAATTGGCATTGATAATTTCTTCTATTATTTTTAAAATCAAGAATTTCTGCAGTATATATGTATATATGTATATATTTCGTAAAATCAGTATTTCGAGAGTGCTTTACACTCTCAAGGATGACTCGAAGGGTTTCTTTTTCCAGGAAAAAGATAAAATTTATTATTCTTCATCTAGAGATTCATTCAAATCATTCTTAACCTCCCAAATTAAATATGGCATTATTTGATCAATGTATGCATTTCGTCTCTTTGCTAGTTTGATACGCCTTAAAATACCCTCACAACGGCAAAGTGACTATTTTATTATTTCAAATGGACAAATATTTTATCTCTCAGAATATATCACAGGAATAAGTTTGCAGTTAGTTCTTTAAGTAAACTTGTGTCGTTTTCAGTAAAGAAGAAATAAATGACGCGCATCTAATATCCTGATGCACTTTACGCTAGAAAGTAATTCACCGATACGTCAATGACACCGGATAAACTTGTATTAGGAAGGCTTTGTGACTAACAGAGTTTAAGGATGCTTTGTCAACTACAAGTTCTTTAGGAAGAGCCATAAACCCTCAAAACCAATACTTTATTTTTAAATAAATTGCTCACAAAAAACCTTTTTTTTCAAATACGTTAAAATTATAACGATTATAAATTAATTAGAATTTTTAGTTTCTGAAATTATTTATGTGCTGTTTTTGTGTATTTTTTAAATTTATGCAATCCACACTAGGTAGGATGATAGTTGTGACAATATTTAAAATAACAAAAATTGAAAAAAACTCAACGCAAATTGAAATAATAATTTTAAAAATATAAGATGCGATAAAAAAGTTGAAAGATAAAAAAATACGAGTTTGTTTAAAAATTCACTGCATTTCCACAAAGAAAATTGTTTAAGTTGTGGATTATTGTGGAATTGTGGATGTAGAGATGTGAGGAGATATAAATTAAGGTATGTTGAAGTAAAAAAGATCAGTATTTAATAGAGGTTATGCGTGTCATGTGAACGTGCTTATAATATAAAAAATTCTACTGCCGATAGCAAAAAATACAAACAAAATAATATATCTATTTTTAATAAACAAGAGATAATTATTTACCGGTAGAGTGAGTATTTCCTTACTAATGGTATACATAACGAAAATAAGAAAACGACGTAATGTAAATAATATCACAAAGTACCAGTTCCTGTGAAAGAATCTGAGAAAACACGTCGGATTGCTTTTCTTACATATATTCATCTGCATGTCAAACCACAGTGGCATTCATACTTTTGTCTGCTTAAATCTGAAATATCGTTCCTGGCACATTTATTCTGCCTGTTGGCATGTCCTCCGCGAAGGATACAAGGAAAAATTGCTTCATTCTCATATTTCTACAAGTATTTTTTTCCTATTCAACTTCGCTGAGAACACCTTTCAGCATTTTGTTACTATGGGAACAAATCCGCTGATAAGAATGGTTGCCAGATTTGACGTTTTGGAGCTTGCGAGAATGATTTATTTAATAAAGTAAATCGTTGTACATCCGAAAATAGAAAACGTTTTTACGAGAAAACACACACTTATCCGGCGTAATTTTGCTTCCAAATGGAGATTTAAAGGATAACGCTGCTGTTTTGTCTGTTATCCAATTTAATTTAAGCCCATGAGATGCAAAATAAAAAATTTAAAGAAATTTTGATCACGTAATATGTTCTTATGGGATAAGAAAAAAAAATGGACTTCATTAATTTGGTCAAGGCTTTTTTAAATATTTAATTCCTTTAATTAAACCGCGTTCTTTTAACTTAGAATGTCGTGCTACTACGCAGTCAATTTTCGGCCAAAAATCGAACGAAAAAAACAATCGTAAGATTGTATATTTTGTGTTGTGTATGTGGCACTGTGGTTTGAGATCGCGGGTCGAGTTCCCGTAGGGGTCAACATGAAATATTTATTTGCATGTGATTTTCAAATATATTTTATGTGTGATACCTTGGACTAGTTCGGAAGCGTAAGACTGATCATCTTACCTTCGTGTAATGAAATGATCAAGATAAACTGCACTTGGGTGTACCAATGCAGTGCCCTATGCACCACTGGATGCGGATAAGAGAATGTAGTATGTGGTAGATGATGCTCCTACCATATTAGATGCACATAATATAGACTCAAGTGTACAAACAACATTCGTTACATAAAATACGTATATGCAAGTAAATTTAATTTGTCACAAACAATCTACGTGTTTTTAATGAGTTCAAATGACGCGTCATGTATTTAACATAAATATAATATATAAAATACGCGCTCATTTTGTATCCTGATATGATATATAAATTTTTCTTTAAAAACGAAATGATATCATTTGGCTCCTGGCGCTGATTAAAAATACTTGGACTTGTTTGAAACGGCGTAGAAAAGTGTAATATTTACCTGCACGATGAAAACACCCCCGAAAGGGAGGAAAATAATAGGGATGTAAGAAGATGTAACACGGTGAAAGGTTGCATGAGGAGTGTAGAGTGTGGAGCAATATCCCGTTGGCGTAATAAGCTTTATACTATAGAAAACCTTCCGCTCCACTGGGTGGCCTGGAATATTATAACCACCTGTTAGGCATCCATTATTTTATCAGTCCTGCAAAATAAAAGTGAAAGAAAGGATTGAGCGTAGTCAATTAATTCGAAATAAATTGGAGACACTTAAAAAACAATTTCTATGTAATGACACTAAATAAATAGAATTAGTTTTTTTTGGTAAACATATTTTCTTCCGTTGCGTCGCTTGTAACTATACTTCTCTTTTTCTTCTTCATCAGACATTGTTCGTCCACTGCTGGACATAGGCCTCCCCCATATTGGCCCACTGTTTTCTGTCCTGGGCCTCGAGCTGCCATCTGGATCCTGCAGTACTTTTAATGTCATCTGTCCATCTTCTTGTTGGTCTTCCTACAGGTCTCCTTGCAGCTCTAGGTCTCCAGTTCAGCAGGCGCTTCGTCCATCGTTCCTCATTCTGGCGTGCCACATGTCCAGCCTATGTCCACTTCAGCTGGGAGATAGCTTTTATGACGTCTATGACTCTAGTCCGTCTTCTTATCTCCTCGTTAGTGACATGGTCTCTTAAACTGATGCCGAGCATGCTTCGCTCCATTTGCCTTTTGCGCTACACGGAATTTATTGGCCGATTGGATAGTCAGTATCAATGTCTCAGCCCCATAAGTCAGCACTGGAAGTATGCACATGTTAAATACCTGCCTTTTAAGGTTGTTAGGAATTGGACTCTTCATAATGTGGGATACATTCCCAAACGCTGCCCATCCCAGCCTAATTCGGCGGGTTATTTCAGCTGTTTGGTTGTCTCTTCCTAACTTAATCAGGAGGCCTAGATATACATACTCCTTTACATTTTCAATAACTGTGCCGTTAATGACTATAGGCGTATTGACATTATTCATAACTTTGGTTTTAATTTTGTAACTATACATAGGATAATAATTTCACCTGTACACGACGTAACTGGTTAGAAACCTGTCAATGTGTTTCAAACTAGTTGGGTCGTGTGTGGTTTCCTAAAGGACTATAATATGAAATAAACTCAAAAGTAACTAAGAGTTGTAGTCTCGTCATTATCGCGTTTCACCGTGTGTTTTGGGCCTTACAGAACATGAAGCCAAAAATGTAGGTAATTTTAATTTTTTATTATTTACTTTCTCATTTTTATAGTAAAATCGACTATTGGCTTTATTGATATTAAAACAAATTTTGGCACATTCAATTCAAGATGGCTGTGATACCTTGGACTGAAGCGTAAGACTGATCGTCTTGCATTGATGTAATAAAATGATCAAGATACACTGCACTTGGTGTGTCAATGTAAATGCAGGAACGCAGTGCCCTATGCACCACTGGGTGTGGATAAGGGAAAGTAGTATTAAGAATTCAACGCTTCAAGAGTTGAGAAGATCAACTTACTAAATAATATTATTTCAGTAAATACTATCTGTGTTTTCGTTCACTCTGTATACAGTACACCTTCAGTCTTCACATATCCCTACAACAGCGGCAAGTAAAGTCCCCTGTAGAAATTGTATTATGTCAGCAGTGTAACATCTCATTCTTCCTTGTGTTCACAGACCAAAATATACGTAAATATGTTAAGTGAGTTATGACTGGGATGATTGAAGACATAAAGGTAGAATCGGCCAGAATTGGACTCAAGATGAACGTAGCAAAGACGAAATTGATGACAAACGTTAACACAGATGAAAAAATTCTACCTGTGGAAAAAGTCGATAACTATGTTTATCTTGGACACAAAATCACCATCGTCAGAGACAATCAGACCAGCGAGGTGGATAGGAGGATAAATTTCTCTTGGAAAGCTAAATTCCACATTCCGAAGCTCCATTCCCAACTCACTCAAGACTCGAGTGTTCAACCAATGCATTCTACCCGTCCTTACTTATGGCGCGGAAACAATGACTCTGACCAAGCAATCCTTCCATAAGTTGCAAGTTGCACATAGGAGCATGGAGAGAATTATGCTTGGAATAACATTAAGAGACCAAAAAAGGAGCGATTGGATCCGACGCCAGGCAAAGGTCTGCGACGTGGTGGAGCGAATTGCTCGGTTGAAGTGGAAATGGACCGGTCACATAGCCAGAATGACGGACGACAGATGGACAAAACGCGTTCTGGTGTGGAAACCGAGAAACCAGGACGTCCACCGATGAGATGGTGGACGACATCAGGAAGTCTGCTGGAAGACAGTGGATGGGGCGGCGTAGGATCGGGAGGAGTGGAGACGGCAGGGGGAAGCCTATGTCCAGCAGTGGACCTTAACGGGTTGAAGTGTGATGATGATGATGATGAGCAGTGACCTGACGAGGCTCAGTAACAGGGAGTAACAACATCACAAATATCCAAGAGTGAAAAAAAAATCTTATTTCTGTTAACGAAAATAAAATCCGAAAATTTTGTAAGTAAGTCCAGTATTGATAAATAATTATTAAAAGCTAAGTTATATTATTCATCTGATTAAAAATTCATTACAAACATATACTCGTATATATCGTTTTAAAAGCATAAGTTTTAGCCATAACGCTACCGAAGCCTCCAATGATAGCTATGAAATAAAATATAATTTAGCAGACTGATTTATACACTTTATAACAATCTTTAAACCTCAAATGCGATGTACATTTAAAAAAGCTGGATCACAACTACTTGCACGTCTTGCAGCTACAAAGCACATGGATGGAACGAATAAAAGCTTTGTACAGTTTACAAATACTTTAATTCAAAATAATAATCAAAAAACAAAATCATCATTTTTATGTTTTTACATCCACATATATAATTAGGTATCATTTAAGTAATATCAACTTCTATTTCCTTAATTAAATGCCTTAATTTCAAAGGTCTAATATTGAGATTCACAGTATCCTGATTCAATAGATTACATATTCAC
This sequence comes from Micrasema minimum, assembly GCA_022494985.1. NCBI lineage: Eukaryota > Metazoa > Arthropoda > Insecta > Trichoptera > Brachycentridae > Micrasema > Micrasema minimum. Next base: position 15,022 of record JAGVSP010001485.1, read on the forward strand.
CGGTTAAACTTGATGAAGGTTGACAATATATTGACACCTCTGAACTATCGTGTTACATATATCTCTTCTAAGGTTTCAAAAGAGACAATTTTTTCCCAATTTCGTCACATAATAAATATTACGTATTGCGGTTACTATATATATTACCACACGCTATTTCAACACCTTGTATTAAGCCATCTAGCATACATTTTTTCTGTAAAGATGATTCAATCTCCAATCACAAAAGCTGATTATGAGTGAAAAATGGGAGGAAGGTGCTTACTGAGACGAAAAAAAGCAATCTGTATTGGCAAAGGTAAATTGAATTCGCAGAATAAAAGTGTACAAGAAATATCTTTTCTTCAATGAGCAATGATATTTTTTCCAAAGGTTTACTTAAAATTACTCACTGAACTTGAAAAATTACGTTGGAATATACATAGATATATATTAGAATTCTACTGTTTATTGTCAAATAATCTTCTTAAATAAAACTTGACCAAACTGTAAGTACAATAGGTCTTAGTAGGCACTGATGCTTGGTGCATCGATTCCCAACTTTATTGTTCCTTCAACTTAAAGCTATTAGTCCAGGAAGACAGGAATGTCCAGATGGGCAGAAATGCACCACGGTGCAGGCAATACTTCAACGGGTGCATTTGCAAGTTACTCAATTGAGAGTACTTGGTTTAGCCATTATTGATACTCTTTGGTGATAGGTAGTTCGATTTCCTTCCGAAATTTATTCCCTACTTTCATCTATTCCATTCCCTGTTTTCCAACTCCAATTCAGTCTCGAATATTCGCTCAGCGCAGCAACATTACCTCGAACTCGTCATCATCCGTTCTTCCTGTAAAATCCAATACCTGTTCTTCCTTAGTTCTTTTCCCTCAAAATCCCCTCGTCATACTTGCTCCATCTCCAAGCTTCCCATAAACCAATGCCCGAAACCCCCTCGGTGAAAGTGAGTAAAAGTGTTCTGTGCCCCTCGTTTTGTGTCCCGCCGCGCCAGTTCGACGTGGTGTTTCCAGAGTATTCAAGGATACTTCGCCGTTCCTGGTGGTCCTTCATTGTCATTTCCCGCCCTTGTTAAGTCCGGCTCTGGTAAGTCCTTCTTCCATTTTCCGATCCTCGTTTGGACGAAGTTACCAGAGAGTTTCTCATCGTGGCGGACCCAGTACTGTTTTCCCTAAAATGAACCTTAGGATCTTCGTTTGTAAGAATCAGTATGAATTTTGTGTGTCTTTCGTAACAATTTCTTTTTTTTAAAATGTGTATCTGTTTAAAAAAGAACACATCATTATATCGACTTAATAAGTGAAATTAAAGAAAATAAAAGTTAAACTATTTCTTCTCTTACTAAAAAGATTAAAGGAACGTATAAAAAGGAAAACCCATGAAATATGTAAATTTTACTTATTTAAAAGTCCTTTTACAATATTTTTTTATAACACGTGTCATCATTTGTGAAAACACAGTTTTTTTTAAAAAATGAAGTGATCAGAAAAAATCCTGAATTTTAAAACGACATTGAAAGATAAAATGTAAAGTATCCTGGTGGAAAATGTCACGTGCGTTAATAAAATATAACCGCGGAAATAATTTCTATCATACATCACCATTCTACTTGAATTGTGAGCATTTGTAAGGCTTTAGCGGAATCGACGACGGCGGTATTATCATCAATAATATTTCTCATAGCCATTTTTTTTCTTTTTCCTTTTTTTGAAAGGCTGTGTTTGGTTGTGCCAGAGTAGGGGACGCATTGAATAATAAGCAGTGACCTCGAACCAGGGGTCAGAATTGCAAAGAGAAATTATTAAGGGAAGTTTGTGAAGATTTCTGGGATAAGGGACAAGTTTGGGGAGGCGCTAATGGTGAATATTAAATGAGTTTTGGATGATAAAGAGGGAAACGTGATTTTTTTATGCGTAAATATTATTCATTTTTATCAGAACGTCAACAAACCATGTTTATCCTTTTCTAAATTTGGTAAACAGGATTTGATGTAATTATTTGTCTTGAATTCCGTTTTATTGGATTTAGTCGAGCGAGGGGTTGGATTTGTTTTTGACAGATTTGAGTCAAAAATAGATTGCGTTTTAAGCTAGAGTACTGACTAATATTTACAGGCGCCCATTCTTGATTTTTTGGACATTCAAAGTTGATTTCACTGTCAATGTTTTATAAAGTAGAAAAATATCAGTAGGTCGTAAAATAAAAACATTTCAAGAATAATTTTATAAGTTTCTATTTTTTTTCCATTACACCAACGTTTTTTTTTTTTTTATATTTTAGCGCCCTCCTACTAAAAGAAAACCTACTGAGTTGCCTACTGCAACTCGTCAGTAGTGCATAAATACAAATTCAACTAAAAATAAAACTACACAATACATACCCAAGCGCACAAAAAAATTAAAATACATATAAATAAAAATACAATTCTAAAACTCAATATAATAATTCGCGCTCTTGCAACCAAGTTCTCTGCACGCGTCTCTCTTTTAAAAAAAGCTCGTCTCTCTTTTAAGTAAAATTAATTATTTTTTTAATACTTCTTGGTAGCATGTTACAGATTTTTGGTATACTGTACTGAAGAGTTCTCTTACCATACTTGTTATTATATTTAGGGAGAACTAATCCTTCAGCACTCGTAAAACGAGTATTGTAAACATGCACCGGTCTGTGTTTATACTCAGAGAGAGATGCGCGCTGAGATATTAATTTGGACCATAATAACGCCTTAACAGATAAAATATTTACAGACTTATATAATAAGGATATCGAAACATCGTGTCTCTGATAGTAAAGATGTTTTTTTATTTTAATTTAATTTTGTAAATTTTGAACGAATTTAATATTCGAAATTTTGTCTAAAATTTTGCCAGCGACGAATCTTTACATATTTTATGATTGGGTGTGGACAGGAAAAAGTAGAAGTAGTAGCAGTTATGGCATAACTTATAATTGATTGTAGTTTTCCAGCGAAATTAAACAACTTTTGTTTTAAACTACTTTTTTATTATTTACACTCCAAGTTTGGGACATACTCCTTATTTCAATTATGTATAAAAATTGTATATAATTTTTATACAAATCCCTGATGAAGGGAGTAGTGTCTCCGAAACTGGTTGGAGTGTTAAATAATAAAAAAGTAGTTTAAAACAAAAGTTGTTTAATTTCATAACTTTAAAAATTATTTTTGATATCTCTAAAATTATGAACTTTGCGATAATCCATTTTATTGAACATTTTTCTTATTGTTTTTTACGTTCACTCCTATATGGAGCATGTGAACATTGCTAGATCCGTCCAGGAGACATTGACGCCGCGCGCTGGCTAAATTTTCGCCTCCTAACACTTCAGTGCCGCATCCATCAGCTCCGCCGAAAGCCTTCGAAAGATTATTATCGACGGTGCACCAAGACGGCGTGATTCCATAGGCGTTAAGAAGAGGTAGCTTGGGTAGAGGCCCTTCCGAAGCATCCTGAGTACATGCTCAATCCAGATCCACCGACAAAAATAATTGTTACATAGTAGCTCACTAACATTACGTCATTTCTCCGAAGGAGTACGCAGAAAGGATAGAATGCCACACCACTCTGTCTGGCACAATTTCAATACCTCCTCCGTATTCATACATCTTCTTATTTTCTCAATAATATAATCTATTTTTATTCAAAGAGAAAGGTAGAAAAATCACAGTTACAATGTACATTCATAAAATTGACTTGAAAAATTGTCGTTCACTCCAGTACTAGAATTTAGGACCATCTGATTCCGCGTCTGGTGCTCTGACCACTGAGCTAAGCGACTTACAACTTTTACCGAGAAGTGAATAAAAAGTAAAAATGGTTACTTTCAAATATTAATTTTTAGTTTAAAAATTAATTAATTATATTTGTGTATTTATTTGAATAACCTTTCTCCGTTCTGTTTTGTTTTATTTACATTTCATTACATCTTCATCCTTCACTAAGCAATACGTATAAAGCAACATTGTTTAAATTCTCTTTTAAAGTTCTAAGAATGCTTAAGTGAGTGCAGTTTTATTCAGGCTCATTCATAAGGCATTCTGAATCTAGTTTGACAAAGACTTTATTGTAGTTCCCGAGATAATTTGAATATCTCGAGGTAAACAAACAGGGGATTGTTTCAAGGAAAGTAGAAGTAAATGTTGGTGGAATAACATCGCCATTTCCAATACATATAATTTACATTTACAATTCATTTAAATTCGTAAAACAAACAGTATTATACATGCAATTACCTTGAAGGTTAACAATTTTATTTCAATACTTTTAAAAAACAAGACAAAAAAAGTGAAAACTGAACATTTGTAAGGTATTTTGTACTTGTAGGTATACAAATTTAAAAGAGCCAATTTTTAATTTAGACTTTTTTGTATTGGTGATGATGATAATGAGTTAAGCCAAATTTGATACTTAAAACCTCAAATGTACTAAGTGGTTTTGTATTAATTTGTATCTGATGGGTAGGTATATAAGTATATTACACGTCTGACCAAAATATTTTTTGGAGATAGAAACGAAAAACAATTTTTTAAAAACTTTTTAAGCTACTAAAACTTATTTGCCTATTTTTTCTCATCTCAGTACCAAAATAAACTTATTTAAAAAGTAGAAAATACATTTTTATTATTTGATTGCTTTCACTGCTCTTTACGTTAAGCATATGGATTCCACTACATCCAACTACCTTCAAATAAAGTGATCAGCCACCAACTGCTGTGAGTGTTTTCAAGTTTAAAAAACATCTCATAGTTTTGCAGTAAGCTGCCAAAGAATAGTTTTTGATCTCTTATGTTAAAATCAAAACACGACGATTTTTTTGGTTCTACGTGATTTTAATTATCAAGTTAGTGACAATTGTTTCGCCTTGCAAGGGCATACAAGGCAAAACAATTGTCACTAACTTGATAATAAAATCACGTAGAACTAAAAAAATCGTTTTTTGATTTTAACATAAGATATCATGGAGTTCTACAAAATAAGTGCCATATCAATCAATAATAGTTTTTGAATTGAAAATATTGATGAACGATAAAAAACATAAATATTGTTTGCAGAGGGTGTTCAGGTTTTAAAAAATCTGATACTTTTAACTTTTTAAAGATTGATGTTAACTTTTTCAATATATATTTATTAAAAATGGTTCTGGGATTATAATTTCTTTTAAATGGAGCCAAAAGATCTTTTAAAAGAATTCAAGTGTTCTACGAAAGAATGATTGTATTTTTGTAAAAAAACTAATTCTCCGAGTAACGCATGAGTTTACAATAAATAAAATCCATTTCCTTTCTGTTTTAAGTTCGCCATTACTGTGGGACACCAGTGAACCATATATTATTACGTTTTTCTAAAGGACCTCAGTTGTACCCTTGTAAGAAAGTGGTAAAACAGTCATTTGTTACCCCAGAAGCTGCCAAAAAGGGGACCGGGGACTGAAATACTGAAGAGTGCTGAAAGAAAGCTCGTCCTGTAAACTGATTCTAAATACGATAGATTTTATATATTTTTCTTTATCGTTATAAACCAAATTAAGGTTAAGACTCTGCAGATTCAAGGTTTTTAGTTTACATCACAATCTATTTTTATAAGGTCGGTTTGAAGGTTTTGGAATAACATATTAAATGATATAAATAAAACACTTTGTTTTAGATCACTAAGTTTTTATTTTTAACACGATGTAACATATCTGTTTACGGCTATTAACTGTTGTTGTTCACGAGTTTTGGATGAAACAGAACTGTCCATCTTCCGGTGTATAAAGAACATATTTATTAGACACGAATAGTTTCCGACCTAACAGAAATGTCCTTCTACAGGTGTTTGGACAGTTTTGTGATGCCCGAAACTAGTCGTATTTAAAAATTAATACTCAGTGGTCTAAAACAAAGTGTTTTATTTATATAATTTATGTTTGTCACTGTTAAATATAATATTTATCGCTTTAATATACCATTAATGCCAACTAATAGTAGCAACAATTCAGATGGATAGGAAAAAATAATCATTAAATCTAGGTGCCATAGTTCTATAGATACAATACATATAAGTGATAGGTATTTACAATACATAATATGTTCAAGTTCTTAAATAAAAAAAATTATCACCATTTAATTTCATAAAAGTGAGCATTCAATCGATTATTTAAAAATAAGTGTCCTTGACGAGAAAAAATTGTAAGTTATTATTTTACGGATTAAAATTTGAGAAATTCCCTTAAAATAGTCGTATCCATATATTTAAGAACTTTTTATAACCACCCCTAGATAAAAGAATCAAAACATGACAGATAATGATAGGACTACTATAAATAGAATAAACATAAAGTATTATTACAAATGGAGACAAAGATTTACGATGGAGGTAAAATAAAAGAACGTTTTACGGCATTGATAGAGTGATTTTAATCCGAGAGAAAGGGCAAACTTTTCTGAAAATATTTTTGTTTCCGAAACAATATTTTCACATACCTTCTTCATAACTTTATTATTGAATATTATTTGTTAACTTCTCATGAAAATACTTTTTCTTTCCTTTCATACAACTGCCATAAAATTACGATTCGATGTGTTTTTCAATAATAATTTTTTTGCTACGCAAGTTTAAATATTTTACCTCGACGATTTTATATTATCTTGAAGATTAGTGCATACAAATAAAATTATTACTTTTTGAAAATGTGTTATTAGTAAAGTGGAGTGTGGTCCCGTTATTAGAGTCGGAAACTCCAGATTAGAATCCTGGGTTCGAATCCTGCTACTGCTACTACTCTCCCTTACCGGCACCCAACGGTGCATAGGACACTGCATTGATACACAAGTGCAGCGAATCTTGATAATTTGTCAGTCTTACGCTTCAACGCCAGTCCTAGATATCACGTATGAATTTTGTAAAAACACAATCCTACTCGAATCGTTCTCTACTACAACCCCTTTTCTTCTTTTTGACGCAGTAATATTCAGCTAATTTATATAATCTTATATTTATTATAATCTTATATTTGGGGTAACTTAACAACTTGCCGTGCAGCTGTCAAAATTTCAAAACAGTTTTAGTCTCTGGTTTGTAGAGTAAAGCGTAAGCGGGCTATGCTGTGATTGGTTGAAAAGCGATTGGGTTACGCCTTCATTATGTATTGACAAATTTCGCTTTTAAAAATCTATCTGATTAAATTATTTTATTTACCCTAACCTTTCATTAACCTACTGTATAAATTTTTTAACCTGTTATAAAGGATATTGCTTTTAAATATCCATTTGATTTAAATTATTTTTATTTAACCTAACCTATCATTAACCTACTGTGTATAAATTTCATAACCATAAAGGATATTGCTTTTAAATAGCTATTTGATTTATATTATTTTATTAAACCCAACCTATCTAAACCTACTGTATAAATTTCTCTCTTCGACTCTTTTTCTACATCTTGTCATATCTATGGATTTAGCAATAGACTAGTCCTCATAAAAAGCACGGCAAGTTGTTAAGTCACACCTTATATTTAAAAAAAGAAAATTAAAGAAATACATAAAATACACGATACCGGTTATTTGGCAAAAAAAAGTGTAGCAACCATTACCATCTTTTTAAATTCTGTATTCAGTACTTCACTTTACTGCCTATTATATAATGTTAAATTAATAAAAAAAGGCATTATATTTTCAGCTCAAACTATTTTGATTCACGCAAACGTACGTGAGTTACCTTTTTTTCAGAAATCTTTAGTACCGTCAATTTTCAGACGCCACGAGGCCTCTGATACCGCCGGAAGCAGCACGATCGGCTGTGTAGTTCTGATTCTCGTCACGCCGCGCCACTTGTCAAATATCCGCTTTTTGTTGTGACCACATCCGGTCACATGACGGTGAACGAGAATTGACGCAGCGGATTGTGGCGACCGACCGACCCTTTGTCGGCCCCAAAAAGGGCGGAAACTCGTTGTTCAGCAAATTCTATATTTTTTCTATGCAACTTTTTGTGCATGTTTTCTATGGAAACTTTTATATTGAAGCAATGAATTTGAATTCACAAATGCTCAGAAAGCATACTTTGAAATTGGTGTTCAAATGTCAAATATTGTTTTGCAATTTGTATCAAGTTACAACAAAATCTTTTTTTATGGATCATGTTCAATTTCTTTTTTTCCTGAGTAATTTTAATAACTTTTGTTATAATGACCACTATTTACTAGTATAGTTTTTGGAAACATTGAAAACTTAACAAAAATCTAAAAAATACGTGAAATTAATTCTACTAACAATATAATAAAAAATAATAGCATAAGATGCGCGCAATGGAAAACGGAATGTAAAATCATTATGCAAATCAATCCTAAAACTACAAACCTTCAAAAAAATTCTAAATGCTAAATTCTAATTTTAATTTGCAAATTAAAATTTTAAGACACATTATTTACGGTATGTACCTATAGTTATAAATTACTACAGCAGAAAAGAATCAAGTGGTTTTAATAACTGCGTCAACCCACTATTCCCCAAAAATTTCTAGTGGTCCAAAAAAGGACCGGAGAAACATTTCTTGCAGAGTCCAGTTACAAACCGATAGGGCATTTCTAAGGCCGTCCAAGGGCACTTTACGAAATAAAAGATTACGATTTACGTGGGCCCTCGAAGCCGATATTGTAGGTCCGAAATGAGTTTAGCCGGAGTGGGCCATTCCTTTCTGTACTGGGTAAGAACCAGGGCTAGTACATTGTACAATGGACGGACTGTAGAGGGAAGTTGATCGTTTGGAAATTTACGAAAAATAAGACTCCTCGTAACAACTCAGCGACTTTGTAACGTTAAACGACAGAAAATATTGTGATTTCATGGATATTGAAAAATGATTTATTTTGTAATTTTTGGTTTTTGCTATTTTATTAATGAATTTGATTTTAAAAAAAAAAAATCTTTTTTTGGTATGTTCGTTATTTTATGCATTTTATTACTTTAAAAAAAAATATTCTTAGCTTTATTAAGGATGAAAATACATTTCAATTTTTGATCCACAGTTATTCCCAGCCATTTAATTGAGGGTTTATCTTATAGAACAACACAAGTGTCTGGGCATCATTCATTTCTATGCAGGATTTACTAAGTGTTTTTAAAATCATATCGTTAGATCTATTTTTGTTGTTTATGGTGAAACATATGCAGTGAAACAAAACAGAAAACTACAAAATAAAATAACTACAGTTGCATATTTACACAAAAAGTATGTATACTATTGTATACTCGTTTGTAATTGAAAGGAAATTATATTTAATTCTGTGAATATCGACAAACTAAAAACTGCAAAACATTTTAAATAATATTCTCAAATTAACTTTACTCAGAATACTATAAAACGGTTCGTTTTCAAACTCCGACCATTTCGCTGGCGTTACTGCAGCTATCGGGGTATAGAGGAATAAAGAAGTTACCGGGGAGACAATTAAAATCCTCTTTAGTGACACTAGGGGAAGCCAATCAAAGGGCGGTATTCAATTCCCACAAGCTGTAAACCCATTCAGGACAATCATTTTTAATTTAATACTTGTAAGTTATGTTGAACATTTGAACAACGGAGGGAAACTAAATCACAGAGTATCTTAATAATTAACACTATGTGATATTCTTCTATAATTTTTCTGCATTGATTTTTTTTGTTGAGAATCACAACAGTTGCTGTTTGTAAGCCTAGTATATTTTTAAGAGTAAGTTCAGTCATGTGAAACGAATGAATGATAATATCGCATAATCAAGTACAAATGTTTGAAAGTGGACATGTTATCATTAATTGGAACAATCGGCGTGCGTGCATTTAAATATTTATGAATGTGGAATAAACAGTAGTTTGCCAGCCGTTCTATCCTCTCTGCATGCCCCTTCAGTGAAATATGGTGATGGTTGATTACTTGATTAATTTTTAGTTATATCCCCGTAGACATTACATTATCCGCCTCGAGGTGTAGCGGTAGCGTGTTGTGCTGCCATGCATGAGGTCGCTGGTTCGATTACCGATTGCGGTTAATATAAAATATTTATTTTCATTAGTTTTTCACATGAAAATGTTTCATTTGTGATACCTAGAACTGAAGCTTTTATTTTTCTTCATTTCAATACATATTTAATATAATATTAAATATTGTGTTTTACTCAGTTGCCTACTGCAACTCGTCAGTAGGTGCATAAATACATGTTCAAAATACAAAATTAAAATACACAAAACATACTCTTGCAAAAATAATTCTAAAATACATTCTAAATTACACTTCTATTTATAAGCATATTTACCGTGTTTGACAAAAACTCAGTATAACAACTCTTGTTTTAGCAACCAAGTTCTCAGCAAACGTCTCCCTTTTATAACTGAAAATTAATGAAGCGTAAGACTAATCATCTTGTCTTCATGTACCAAATGATAAAGATTCGCTGCACTTGTGTATCAATCCAGTGTCCTATGCACCATTGGGTGCAGTTCAGGGAGAATATATATTACATGGTAGAATTTACTCATTGACTCACCAGTCAATGAGCCCTGTAAACGTTTTTATGTTTATAATCTTTTCTAGTCTTCGTTAAGATTTCATCATCATCCCTTCAGCCCGTTGAGGTCCACTGCTGGACATAAGCCTCCCCCTGCCATCTCCACTCCTCCCGATTCTGTGCCACCCCCATCCACTGTCTTCCAGCAGACTTCCTGATGTCGTCCACCCATCTCATTGGTGGACGTCCTTGAGGCCTCTGGTTTCTCGGTCTCCACACCAGAACGCGCCTCGTCCATCTGTCGTCCGTCATTTTGGCTATGTGACCGGCCCATTTCCACTTCAACCAAGCAATTCGCTCCACCCCGTCGCAGACTTTTGTCTGGCGTCGGATCCAATCGTTCTTTTTTCGGTCTCTTAATGTTATTCCAAGCATAATTCTCTCTATGCTCCCTGTGCAACTTGCAACTTATGGGAGGATTGCTTGGTCAGAGTCATTGTTTCTGCGCCATAAGTAAGGACGGGTAGAATGCATTGGTTGAACACTCAAATCTTGAGTGAGTTGGGAATGGAGCTTCGGAATGTGGAATTTAGCTTTCCAAAAGCCTTTTGGAAAGCGTTAAGACTTACATTAAATTAAACTTATTTTTATTTTTTTCGTTTTGCAGGTCTGACTAATTCATTAAACGAAAAGCAGTTTCGTCGTTAAATGAAACTTTTTCATCCCTTCTTTTGTTAAACGAATAGTACTTTGAACTGAACTCATTCATGCACATTGGCCGAGCTAATAAAAGTGCCTTCCGAAGGTGCGACCCAATAACGATCTTCCAATGCAACAAAGCAATAGGTTACTATAAAGTGAAGTGGACTAGTGTACGAGTATTAGGCTGTAAAGCTCTAGAGAGAATTGGCATTTGCATTTAATTTAGAATTTAATTGCCAACTGTAAAGTAACTTTTATTATTTGTAATTAATTAACGGTCAAAGAACTAAATGGTAAAGCAAAACAAACAAAAGGAAAATCAAAATGTTCGGTGAAAGCAAGTTTACATTATTATTTTTAATTTGCATCTAGGGGGTAACTATACATTTATTTACACCCTTTTAAATATATTTACTAACGGTTACCTCACCTAACCTTACCTAACCTATCATCATCATCATCATACGACATCCGCTCCCTATGTGGAGCATATGGAATTCACAAACTGCCTCCAGGCCAAGCGATCGGCCGCCAGCTCCCGTGCATCCTCCCAAGTCAAGTCCACGTCCTGCAGCTCTGACGCAAACTGCTGACAAATCGTCAACAGTGGACCACCAGGACGCCGGGAACCTGATGCCTTGTAAAATAAGCAAGCGTGGTCAAGGCTCTCGGGAGGCATACGTAGTATATGGCCTAGCCCGCCGAAACGCCTTCGCCGGATGACAGTAGATACTGTGGGCCACCAGGATTAGTTAACTCTGGTGGTTGTGGCTTTATGTGGGGTGCTCAGAGAGAAATGAAAGAGTACTTACAGTTTTACAGTGCACATTTATTACACAGAATTTAACGAGAAGAAATACAATGAAAATACAATTAACTTAACTAATTAAACTACGATTGAAATAAATAATGGAAATGAAAAATGAATTTAGTTTGCCCCACAATTTTGCGGCAAGAAATCTGCGCAAAATCGACGTGTCGTCACGCAGAAGGTCAAAATATCTCTCGGCTATTGTCCGAGCGCGTTCGGTGGAGTTCGGTTCGTTCGTTCATCCCGCGTCGCCTGCGTGACGTCATTTCTTCCGCCACAATATCAAGGGTTGCTGTGTCCGTTGCCTCACCTCTGTGTTCCTTACAAAGTCAAACCACCGCACACCTAAAATTCTTCTAAGACACATATTCTCATAACTCAGAAGTCTGCTATCTTGGGCCCTAGTTAGGTGCCGCGATTCGCAGCCATAGAGGAGAACAGGTGAGATGCAGGAGTTATAAAGGCGGCATTTTGTTTTAACCGAGTAAACATCCGATCTCCAGACAGCTTTCATACTTTCAACCCATCCTAACATATTTACTAACGGTTACTTTTAATATGAAAGGAAAAAAGTGTTCTTCAAAATTATTTCAAGAACCTGGTTAACAAAGAACAGATAAAACAATGGTTATTTAAAATTCATAAAACACTAAATGCATGTTTCTATTCACCATTTATTTACCTAAAGTGCTTGCGGCTGTCCCAAAAGCGATAAAGAAAAATAGTTTGCAGAAACTGGAAATAATATAAATTAAAATTTCGTCAACATCACAAAGGATCTAATTTTGTTCAAGCGCAATACGTTATAACAAAGGAAAATGTTTATTGTGGAAACGTTCATCCTAGTCTAATCACTTGTAAAATGTGATTATTGTTTAAGTGTAAAAAGTGAAATATGCACGTTGCGTGTTTCTGTATTTTTAAATTGTAATTTACTCGTAAATTTGCAATTCAAACGGTTTATAAAAAGTTCTAGCTGCTCTTGGCATTTTACTTGCAGAAATTGAAAACTACAAGAATTCTATCTCGTTGAAAAAGACTTTGCCGATCCAATTTTTCTTTTGAAGTCGTGTTATGCATTTTTAAAGAAAATATTGTAAGATATTTAAAAACTCTTTTTGTTTGATATTTCTTTGTTTTTGTTTTCTAAAGCGACTGACTGAATAGTTACATAAAAAAAAATGTTCATCCAATCTTTATTAATTATTTTTAATATAAATTTAGTCATCACAATACATTCACTTGATCAAGTCATGTGGATAATAATATAACAGCCTCTTAGCAATCTAGTCACAGGTCAACACTTTCCTCTCCTTTTATACTAATTGTGCTACTTTAATTTCCAACCCATATATACAAAAAAAAAACATCTTCTGTCTACCAGGATATCAGTATCTCTCGGGAGTAAAGAAGGGACTGATTGAATATTGATTCTCATGATGCATCCGTCGCACATTATTACAGAAGAAAATTATAAGTTTATTGATTTAAAGATTTTCTTTATAATTATTAACCAAACTAGTCTGTTTTTTCGTTTCCTCAAACATCAATAAATAATAGTGTTTCTCCCCTAGGAAACCAAGATGTTGGAACTCGATGTTACAATTTGGTTTTGGAGGTATTTATAATTTTACAAGTGTTTCAGAACAACAAATGCAAACTTGGAGAAGGCTTTGACATTGTGTTGATTTATAGGCAAAGTTTGGAAGCAGAATTCATACCATTCCCTTGATCTGCTAACAGCGGAGGATTTGTGGCAAAACTTTCGGCTATTTGGTCTTAAGGAAATTCAAAAACGTGTTCATGGCTTGTTTTAAAAAATATATTTTCAAAATGTTTTGCTAAAGGCAACAGCCACTTAAATAAAACAAAAAAATATTCCATTGTGAACAAAAAGTTACCTACTCAACAAATTATTTAAGAAATTAAAACAGGTTAAATTGCGAAATTGCACCTCCAGTAAAATCTATTACAAGGGTGAGATTTTTTCTTCTATATTAAGTATTTTTAATTTTTTTTTTATAAATAACTAATATTTACACCTTTTATCTTAACCCCCATTTAAGCAAATCTAAAAATCCCTTCATTTTAAAATATTATATTCATTGTCTTTATTAAGCAATATTGGTGACATCAGTTTAGACTTCAAAAAATCATTCTAACATTTTACTACACAATAAAAATAATAACACCGTCGAATCAGATAAGAAAAACTCACGCTTCTTTTATGAACATAAAATAATATTTAGTTTTATCCATTTGGTAAAAACCAAGTAATACTATATTTACTAAAATTTATTAAACGGTCCATCGCCATCGCTTCATTGTGACTTATACATTCTTAGAATATGAATTCATTGATATTTCTAGATTTATTAATTTATTTATTTATTAGGGAACTCAACAGCGATACATTTACAGGATACAAGGCCAAATAATCATATCAAAGGCCAATGACAGAGTTCCAACAAAATATGTAGGAAAACATACCATAATCTAAAGTCTAATAAAAATTGCAAAATATGGTTAATGCTTGTAAAAAGGAGAGGACGTGTAGTGAGGGTGTATGTGTGAGAGGGTGTGTAAGTGTGTGTGTTAGTGTGATTGTAAGGTTGAAAGAAAGGGAGTGAGTGTGTGAAATATATTTCAATCATTTTTTGCCAAATAATAGACTTAAATGTTTTTCTTCAATAAATAGAAGATACATGATAACAACAATAAATTCGTTTTAAAAATATGACGTTCGCGTATTGCAACTATATTCTTAAGAATTCCGCGTATAAATTAAGAAATCTCAAGACAACTTTATACTTAATCCACTTCTGTACCCTCTACAAAGTGGATCGTTGTTCTTATGATTTATATCTCTCACAATGTGCGGGATCTCGGCCACTCTTTAGGGAATGGATTTGCGCTTCTTGTTGTCTGTTCAGACCGGGGGATGTGTGGAACAATCCTCTAGTGCGTTTGGTCGGATTTTGCTTGAATCTTACTACAAAGACGTTACCGGAAATAACCCCAATAGGGGCCAACTTAGATAAGCGAGGTTTTGCGCATTTAGGGAAACTTACTAGCCATCAAATAGTTTTACGGTTAATCTAATCGATGTTTTCAACATTTCAACATCAATGAGAAGTTATATGTAGATTTTGGTATTGCTGTGATAATTCACTACTTATTTTACAAGACGATAAGTACATAGTAATATATTGTGTAGTTTAGGTTAATTTTATTGCCAAATTTGATCTCGATCCTTGGTATTTTTATGTGTACTCAATATGGATAAATAAGTTATTGCGATTTGTTTTATGAAATTTTTACAAAAAATATTTAATATGTGATACCTTGGACTGGCATTAAAGCATAAGATTTATTGAGTGGTTAAGGAAAAGTCGTTATAGTTTTTAAAATACCATTTAAAAAAAATAAATGTTGTATTCTTATTTTGAATTCTAATTAAAACAAAAAACTTTTAAAAACGATAATAAAAATCAGAAAAAAATAAATGTGATTAGGTACTATTGTTTTTTTTTAAATTATGGTTGTTAAATTCAACACGATCAAACTTGTAAATTACAGGTTATCATTATTTTACAAAATAAATCAAACAAAAACTACAGCATTTATCTTTTACATAATACCAACACTATTTTTAGTTAAATTTTCAATACAGCGACAGCATTAGTGAAAAAATAACGTGAAAACTCAAGAAAATAATCGAATATGATTCGTTGCGTGATAATATCGATATTAGGTTAGACAGGTTAAGGTTGCATGTCTATGTTGGCTAGAACAAATATTGGGAAGAACATTATATATATTCGTAAAATGATAAAATATGAAAGGCTGCCTTGTAAATACATGGTGTAACAAAACTCGATGAACAAGCGAAAAACCAGTTAATAAACATAATATTTGGAGTCGATTTTGTAATTTTTTTTTTTTTTATTTGACCTATAGTTTTAGAGAAACTTGATTATGAAGTTGATTTTTCTTCGATACATTTTTGTAAATTGTTATCAAGTATCATGTATTTCGTAAAAATTAATACTATTTATAAATGAAACAAAATCAAAAACATAATTTTAATATGAATTTGTGCAATTTTACTCAATCTGCGGTACTAATGAAAGCTTTTATGAGAAGAAAAAAAAAAATTTTCAAGCTCAGATTAAAAAGTCATATTACACATTCGACTCCAAATATTATGCAAATTCATCAATTTTCGGGTTGTACTATGAGTATTGTTACACCGTGTAATTGGAAATTCGGTTAAACAAATCTATACATAATATATCGACAGCTAGTCGGCTTTGATAAAAGAAAAAAAAAGATGCGATAAATCTAAGTATATTATGTTGAAATGGTAGAAAAAGTAAGGCTGTTTTTTGCATTGTTATTTTATTGCATTAAGAAAAAATTTTATTTGGCCTTTTGCACCAAGTATTTGGATAAAAAAAAAGATTTAAGATTCAAGATTTAAGTGAAATCGGTCTGCGTGCCAATTTACGACTGCGTAATCCAGACATTTTCAGAGTTGAGCTCTTTTCCTCCAATACAGGGTATTACAATCCTCTCTCTCGTATGTGCAGAGAGTACAATGTAATACACAGGGACAACACTGAAGGTATGGACATCTTCGGAAGCTCCGTAGGTGGGTTCAAGAAAAGGTTGTTCTTGAGATATTTGTGATCACTCTTGCTTTTATATTTACTTAATCATTGTGTGTATGTCACATTTTCATAAACATTACGTTTTGGTCATTCGATTAAGCACGATGTGAACAATTTTAAAGGGCAATTGGTCTACCTAGGTATATTTTTATATTTAAAAAAAATTATATTTAGTATTGTTTTGTCTGTTATTGTTCCTAACAAAATAAAATAAAATAGTGTACCTATGTAGTACCCTATGCATCATTGGATGCGAATAAGGGAGAGTAGTAGTAGTAGTATAATTAAATAAACAGAATCCTAATAAAATTGAAACGATCAATGCACGACCTCCATAATAACGTTAACGTTAGTAAAATATATAATGACAACAGTAGTTGTTGCTACATCCGTCGCCTCACTTTCATATTCCTTATAAAGTCAAAAGCTCTTAGCTATAAAAAAATAATGTTGAAGCACAGAGTAAAGTTGGAAACCCAGTGCATTTAGATTAAACTTCATGTTCAGTACCAAGACGCGGATTTATAAAAAGCAATTTTTCAATTTTTACTGGCACAATTTATCAAGTACCAAACTAGCGATCTAAAAATGGTAAGTTCCACAGCGAAAAGGCGGGAAAATAGGAGAGCTGTCACTGTTCCTATTGGTCAAGACAAATTGTGTTTGTGGAGGGGAGGCCGGCTGAGTGAGAGATTGGTCCGGTGAATTATGGAATAGAAAGTAAATGGAAAATGTTCCAAATTCGAAAGACGTTCGTTTTTTGAACAACAGCCAGCGGTGAGTAATTGCTGTTTTGTTTAAGTGTATTTTTTGCCGGGGCTTAGGTTAGGTTTTGTAAATCGGCCTATAAAAATGGGATTTTAATCCATTTCATTTTTTCTCCTTTTTATCTCAAAAACCCTAATATTGCATTAGTTATTGCATTGGTACAGCATTATGCTAGCGGTCATGTTCATATTACATGATGGCTGGAAGAATATAAATCACATCTAAAAATGATAAATATACACTGCACTTGGTGTACCGATGCAGTGTCCTATGCACCATTATGTATGAATAAAGGAGAGTATTAGTAGTTGGTGGATATTTTTCTACATCAAACCTTAATTTTATTGTACGAGCACAACCTTTGTATTCAACGGCCCAAAATACTTATGCAAATATTGAAACTTTCAAAAAACTCTCTTCTTTTGTAAATGAAAATATATTATTAATCATCGTAATCATTAGCGGCCAGTTAGCCCAACCAATATTAGGTCATAAACCGTGTATCACCTAGATATCCATATTCCCTTCCAAATTTCTTCCTCTCTGCTGCAATATCAAATGCAATTATAAATGATTTAAAACGATAATTATTAACAAGTTGAAACATTAAAACCATTGTATCTACACCAGCCCCGAACACTTCTAACTACGTGTACTAGCCCCGTGACAAAATCAATGGTATTATATGCACGAATCCCTAGCGTGGCTGGTCCTGACAGGTGCTGTCAACTGTTTACATCTGCATTCACCTGAATGCCATTGTGTATTGTGCGGCCCGCTGATTGACGTCCCCTGCGTGCACTTATGTTGGGGAGAAGTTATACTTACTGTAGGTGTAAGGAGGTGACAAGACCATTATTGAAAATGTATAGGAGTACGTATATCTAGGACACTCGATTATTTAAGCATCATCTTTGACACAGTACATAATAAAATAAAATAAAAGGAAATAATAAAATAAAATAAAATAAAATAAAATAAAATAAAATAAAAGGAAATAAAATAAAAAATAAAATAAAATAAAATAAAATAAAATAAAATAAAATAAAATAAAATAAAATAAAATAAATAAAATAAAATAAAATAAAATAAAATAAAATAAAATAAAATAAAATAAAATAAAAAAATAAAATAAAATAAAATAAAATAAAATAAAATAAAATAAAATAAAATAAAATAAAATAAAATAAAATAAAATAAAATAAAATAAAATAAAATAAAATAAAATAAAATAAAATAAAATAAAATAAAATAAAATAAAATAAAATAAAATAAAATAAAATAAAATAAAATAAAATAAAATAAAATAAAATATAAAATAAAATAAAATAAATAAAATAAAATAAAATAAAATAAAATAAAATAAAACAAAATAAAATAAAATAAAAAATAAAATAAAATAAAATAAATAAAATAAAATAAAATAAAATAAAATAAAATAAAATAAAATAAAATAAAATAAAATAAAATAAAATAAAATAAAATAAAAAAAAAATAAAAGATAATAATGTGATCAAGGTGGTCGAAAATTTAAATTCTTCGACCAATGATTCAGGAGTGGGCTAAATATGTGTATATTAAAAAATATACATATTTAGCGTGCCTTTTGACAGACTGAACAGTTTTCTAAAGATGAAACTGCAATAGTAACGTGCGCATTACACTAAAGTATCAGTTTAAGGTAAAAATAGCACCTCCTGTTATTTTTCTGCGATAATATAGGCCGCATGCGATCCGCGGGCCGTGTGTTGATCACCAATGCCTTAGATCATTCAGAACAAGTTTTAATAGAAACAAATCGTTCCCTACTGAATGTAAACCTAATAACAAAGTAATCGCAGTAAATAAGTTTTATACTGGTATAGTTTATCTCTTCGTAAAGTGCAACATCTCACTGTCATAAGACCGTGTAATGAAATTGATGTGTGGGGCGAGATTAATAATTCATACGAAGAATTCTAGGGGAGTTTACCCCTGGGATATGCGAATTGAAATTGGGAAAATTTTGGGTGAATGTGCATTCGAAATTGAAAAAGAAACATTGAATAATACTTGTTTTAGGGTACTCCACAAGTACCATAAGTCATTATCATAATCATCATACCATATCCGCTCCCTATGTGGAGCAGATGGATTCCACAAACTGCCTTCGTACCAAGCGATCGGCCGCCAGTTTCCACGCATCCTCAGGCCACGTCCCGCAGTTCTGACGCAAACTGCCAACGGGTTGTCAACAGCGGACGTCCAGGACGCCGAGAACCTGATGCCTTGTAAAATAAGCAAGCATGGTTAAGGCTTTCGGGAAGCATACGTAGTATATGGCCTAGTTAGCCGAAACGCCTTCGCCGGATGACAGTGAATATCAAGGGTTGGTGCGTCCGTTGCCTCACCTCTGTGTTCCTTAAAAAGTCAAACCACCGCACACCTAATATTCTTCTAAGACACCTATTCTCAAAGCTCAGAAGTCGGCTATTTTGGGCCCTGGTTAGATGCAAATCATGATTCGCATCCATAAAGGAAACCAAGTGTGATACAGGCGTTATAAAGGCGGCATTTTTATTATTTTTATTATTATTATTATTATTTTGTTTTAATCGAGTAAACATTTGATCTCCAGACAGCTTTCATACTGTTAAATGTGTTGACCGCTACTCCAAGCCGCAATCTTAGTTCTTTCTGAAATCTGCCGTTACTAAAAAAAGATTTTCAATTACTTATAAATGTATATAATAAAAAGACCAAAAATAGATCATTGAAATATGTCCAAATTTAGTGAAAATGTTCAAATGTTTTTTTTTATGTAGTAGTAATAAATAAACATGTACTCGCTTTGAGGTTTTGGGCTTAATTTTTTTTTTTTTAATTCTGACACATTTCGTTATTGTAAAACTGGTTTGAACCAAGCCACCATCGATCCGTCGATTGGTAATATTTTCCTTTATACTTGTATTGTAACATGGTTCAAACTAATTCTACGATGATATATTATGTGAATGACTTATTTTAATTTGTTAATGTAATAAGGTTGGCATTCAAATTTATAAATATTATAAAATCCAAAATGTCTTCAGATGTCTAAAACATAATAGTTTGACTATAATACTTTTGGCGTTTGAGTTCCATTTTAAATTTACAACAAAAGTTTTTCGTTCCTGAATGAAGAAAACCTTTTTTGAATATATTTTTACTCAATTACCTTCCCTATAGACTTGAAAATCAGTTACTAACAAATTCTGTAAAAAGTTTCTTTCATTGAAATAAGCTGGGATCCGATTTCTCAGGTAGATAAGTATATATTATATTTCTTTCATTTGAATATTGTAACGTATTATATAAATTTGATGCTTTTTTAAAATTTAAGTCATAATATGTTTAGAGTTTTTTTAAATTATCTAAAATCACAATTATTTTATATTTTCACTGATGTTCCATTTAATAATGAAATGTATGTAATATTTATTTATTTATCTATTTACGGACATGAAGTCCATTTAGAAGAAGGAAGAGTAGGAAGAGTAAAGCAATAGATATTGAAATAAAAACAAATAAAGCTATGACAAAACTATGGACAATCTCAAGGCAAGATCTAGTCTAATTGTGTGAATGTTTGGACCTCTTGATAGACTTACAGCCAAAATGCTCAGATCCTGTTATTGCTATAATTTTATTCTGTCTCACACACTAGATGCTTCAGAACACGTATTCTCGGAATGTGCGCAAAGTTGACAAAAAGTAATTTCTCGTCTTGGCATTTTTGTTATATTATTCGTCTTGTTTCCCGGCTCCATTTATATTAGTTCCCCAGCGCCGGGTGACAGATCTGCCTCCCATTCGTGGATACGTAATCCGCTGGTTATATAACACAATAAAATCCAATGTCTACCCTATTGATCACACCAACACTACGGTCCGGGAATACTACCCCTCCCACCACCTGCAAGGAAGTGGAAACAGGGTTGGCAGCTTACAAAAAAGTTGTAGAATTTTTATAACGGTTCTCAGTTCAACAATTAATAATAAATTAGTCTAATAAAAAAGTGAATCCCTGCTTCTTTTCCCTCAACGCACATTAAGGATTGCATTGGTATACCAAGTGCAATGTTTCATAATGAAATTTTACTTCATCAATTTAAGATGATTAGTCTTATTTTTTAGTATAGTCCAAGGTACGAGTATAGGTACATAATATTTTTTATATCAACAATTCAACACAAAGCTTTGAGAAAATGTGTTTTAAGAAATTTCTCTGATTATAAGTCAAGACCTAATCTATGATTTTACGCATATTGCTGTCATATAAAAAAGGTACCTACGAAATCTGCGTATAAATAGGTATTATATTTCGATATATCGTTATAATGGTGCGTTGAGGCATAAAATATTATAATGATACGATTTTTGCATCCCTGTTTGACAAAGTTTTCTCGGGCATGCCTTATCACGCTATTGTATAACACAATAACTCATTAATG
Organism: Micrasema minimum; assembly: GCA_022494985.1. Classification (NCBI taxonomy): domain Eukaryota; kingdom Metazoa; phylum Arthropoda; class Insecta; order Trichoptera; family Brachycentridae; genus Micrasema; species Micrasema minimum. The sequence continues at coordinate 36,931 of JAGVSP010001485.1, forward strand.
TTGGTAATAAGAGCCACGCTTTCACTCACCCCGGGATGAAATAATTATTTTCGGATCGCCTAAACTTTTTGAAATGATTCGCATTGATTCCTGAAGGCGCCTTAACTGAAAGCCCTTCGAAAAATCCTTTGTGACATGTTTTCAAGAAGCTCGTGAAAGGAAAGCTACGCGGAAGTTTCAATGAAAGTTTCTGCCCTGAAAAACATTTTCAGCGAGTCTCCAATATTGAATTTTATGTCTAATGATCAATTTTTAATGAAATTAAGATCACAGTTTGTTTAAAAAGAGAATTATAATTCGAGCACCTTTTTTCTTTAAACAGTGATTGAAAGCAGTGCTCTTGTTAAAAATAATGATGTAACGATAGCTACATTTTCTTCAGCTTTAAAAACATCAAAGATTTTATAAAAAAACTGTTTTTAAGTATTTTTAAAATAAAAGAACTTTTATCTAGTAAAAAAAATTAGATGGAGAGCTGATTGCATGGAAATTAGACATTCTGGCTTTTTTCAAACTCCATTGTGCAGAGTTTGTAAATACTTCAACCAATTCCAATTCTGTCGGTCAATACTTGAATTATGTTAGACTAGAAGTTTTTGTTTAACACAATTTGTCTTCATTGTAATTTTTTTAACTTCAACATAAATTCTACTTTTCTATATTTATTTTACTCCAAAATTAAAAATGAATTTATTCTACTACGCAATTGTCGTTTTTGGAGAAACTTAAGGTTTCTATAAGGTTTACCATAGTTTGAGAGTAGTTTACTATACCAAATCAATATTTGGTGCATTTTGGTGCACGTGAGATCTGTGAATATTACTGTATGTAAGATAATAGTAAATGGAGACAGATCAAAGCAGGTTGAAGAATTTGTATATTTAGGAAGTATGTTTACAAGAGACGGAAATATGGATAAGGACATTGAGAGAAGGGTTAGTGCCGGGAACAGAGTCAATGGAGCCTTAAAATCGATGGATGGTGGCAAATAAGTGTTTATCGATAGAAGCAAAACGGACAGTACAAAACGGAGTTCTAGTACCAACATTTATGTATGGGAGTAAAGCGTGGTGTTATGTATGGGAGTAAAAAAAGAGGAAAAAAGTAGACTAAATGCTGTTGAAATACGATCTCTCAGGTATGATCAGTACTTATAGATGGACATGTGGAAAGTCGGAACAATCGGCGTTTGTACATGAGATGTATGAATGTAGAGGAAGTGAGGGAAGTGTGCCAGGACAGAGTGGTATTTATTTATTTATAGGAAAACCAACAGTCAAATAATCATTAAAAGAAAACAGAGTAAACCAATTAGAGGTTTTCACAGGTAGTAACAAAAATAGGTAAAAAAGAAAAAAAAATATTCTCATCGTAAGATTACTACAAATAAATTAAATCTTCACAAAAGTAAGTTAAAAGTTAGAAAAGAAAGAAAAAAAGTGCTAACTCAACAAAATGTGACCAACAAAGTGTGATTTCACTCGGAAAGCAAACGCCGCACATCACCATGGTTATTATCAAATAAGTCTATATTCAATGTTTTAGATATTTTATTAAAGTAATTGGAGGATCGCCATACATACGATTTTTTACGATTTTTTTCTATAGTTAGTATGTATTAGAGGGGTATAAAGAAGAGGTTTGTTACGAAGGGTTTTACGGGGAATATTTATGGAAAGTTTAGATACTTAAGTTTTTTTTATATCGTTTTGTCCTCTCTGCCTACTCTTTTGGAGAAATGGGGTGATGGTTAGTTTGTTAATTCATAAGTACTACTACTACTTTTCCTTATCCGCACCCAATGGTGCAAAGGGCACTGCATTGGTATACCAAGTGCAGTGTAATTCATTTGCTTTTTTAAAAAATATATTATAAAAAATACTAAAAAAGTATCAAGTATATTAACTTGTATGTATAAGACTATGACATAGAAAAAAAATTTGCTTTGTTTGTGAAATGTTTTAAAATTAGTAACCAGAAGGCATTATAATAAAGAATATCAAATCTATGTAAGTGCACAATATTTTTTTTTGGTTAATATTTTTTCCAATGCATCGTTTGAGTAGTAAGAATATAACAATGCACCCATTTTAGTGATTCCTCCGAGAATGCACTACTTCTGAATTTTTACGTCATATTTATGCACTCGTAATTTAAATGCAAACCTTATAATGTTACGTTACCAGTTCACATAATATATGGAAAGCTGGCGTTGTTGAGGATTTCTGAAAGTACTGAATAGGAAGCAGGAACAAATAATAATAAGCTTTAGTATACTGAACTGAGCTTAGTAGTTTGAAACGAGCGAGGAATTCATTTTGTGAGTTAACCGTGTGACTCTGAGAACGGATTCCACTTTAAATCAAATAAATCTCAAATAAAACTGTCCCTAGTTTTAGGATTTCGATGAGCTTTTATTTTACTAGACTATTCATGACGAATTTGGTTATCTTGTGTGCATTATCAGTGAATTCTGTGAATTATCAAGAATTATGAAAGTAAATTAATATGTTCATTTTAAAAACCGGATTTTTTGCATTACGAGCATAAGTTTTAAGTCCTGTAAGCGCCTGGATATCCATATTTCCTTTGGGACGTAAATTTTAAGAGAAAAAAAAACTTTGATTTATGAAATACGTAGGGAAAATCAGATATGATTATTGATTATAGGTAATACCGACTGTTTTCTTTGAAAAGTTTAAAAATTAAAACAGTAATTATCGATCAGATAATCGAGAGTAAAATGTGCTCAAAATCACGTGACTCATTAATAAGCTAGACATTAATAACTGCTCAATCTTTGGTCATCATGTGATTTTTATAGTAAAGCCAAAATAATAAAAATTACTAAATCAAACCGTTTACTTCAGTTTTCTATTAATTATACCTACACCGACCTATTTATTTATATTTATTTAACACACTTCCAAAGCTCCTTTCTCGTAAAACTTGACTTTTACACATGATTAATTATGGCTGAAAAATCTCTGCGGGGCGGCTATTAAAATGTTTTCAGATCATTTTTCTTCGCGTGGTCAAAATATTTTGGGCATTTTTTCACGGGCATTGTGTGCGTTTGTGTATAAAAAATGGAAAAAGCCGCATGTAAGCTTCGGCGAGCTTTTCCGCACGAACCGCCGATTTGAAAGCTGCAAAAGCTGCCGTTCACACTTCAAAGGAAAGCCAACTAAATTGTATGTAAATTCGTCCAAAATGGCTGCGAAAACTGGTACAAAGTTGACCGGAAACGCTTAACGTTGACATGGATATCTTCTGCATCACTCCGTTTTGCATATTTTTATTGAATTCAAGTGGCAGTCTGGTAAATTAGTTAATCCTACAAGCGATACTGGTATATTATTTGGCTTTATGAATATTAATACGTATTTAATACGGGTATTATAATATTAACAGAGTTTGCTTTGTAGACTTATTTTATTTAATAAATAATTGGAAATTTGTTAGTGATATTAAATTAACTCAATGTTTGTAGCACTCACTTTGTAGTTTTCCATAATTATGAAATTAAACAACTTTTGTTTCAAACTACTTTTTTATTATTTAATTATCCAACCGGTTTCGGAGACACTACTATAAACTCCGAACCTATAAGTCAGTCTTCAATGACAACATCGTATAACAGCTGCATTGACAAATGTCCAGGAAAGGTTTCGCAACTGTTAAACGGTTTGTCCCCTTTTATGCGAAAACTTTAATGTACTCGGGTCATTTGAGTCACGTGCTAACTGACCCTGATATTGATAAATTCCTAGACCATATGTTACCAGCCCGAATCCCTTACAAATAGAACTACTGAAATACCAACTTTTCCTTGCCTACTGGAGCATGCATGAGCACCCCTTCTCAAATAAAGAATATTTATTTAAGTACTAAATTTATCATAAATATCCTTGATTTTCCCCAAACAACGCGATTAAAATACTATCTCTCACACTTCACCAATTGTATGTAATTTTTGTTTTACCTCATAAATGCTCCAATTTATTTGAGGATTCGCACTATGCTCCAAATTGAAAACAGATTGTATTGTGTACTCTTTATTAAGATACTTAAAGTACTCTCTCCCTTATCCGCACCCAATTGTGCATAGGGCACTGCATTAGTACACCAAGTGCAGTGAATCTTGATCAAATGTTTACATGTTGATTTTGGCGGCGGCCGGCCAGCCAGCCGGCTGCGTTTTTACCGAGCTCCGCTTTTAATTTACATTTTGCTTAGAAATATTTAAAATTTATAAACAAAAAGTAGAACAGTGAAACATGATTAATTTTGCAATTCTATTAAAAGTGTATTAATTACGTTCCAATACCTAACTACTTCAGAATCCTCAATAAACAAGAAAGACATTCAGCTTAGTGTCAGTTCGTTTTCGTGCTCAAAAATAACAATAGAAAAAGTGTATTATGTGAACAAACAAATAACATTAAGTGATGAACCAAAAATCCGAATTGTTACACCATTGTTCCATCATTTAGCTGATCGTGTCAACCATTTAGCTGATCGTGTCAACCGCGCCGATAATAATTACAAAAAGCGCGGGAAAAATATTCTCAAATTCCTGCGCGATAATGTCCTGTGTTTCGTTGCCTGTGACGTCAAAGCTTCCTCGCGCTCACTCGGAGTACCTACACATTCTCGGAATTTGGGATAAGACTATCCCCAAACAATACGGCGACATCGACATGTGTGGACAACAACCGCTCTTCACTTGCAAGGACATCTGTAGGTATACAGTGACGAGCAGAGGATCCCGACTTCCAACACGGCCACAAAAGAACGGACGAAGTTGCACATTCAACCTGAAAAAAACTACCTAACTACCCACTAGTACTGCATCATGTTTTGACCAATTTTATGGACTGAAGTAACACAAACAATAGATTGTAATAGTAAACAGTTTTAACCATGTGATGAAGAAGATTCTGATCCTCAATATTGAACCAGAATCCCCGTCATCGCTTCACCAACTAGCTCTGAAGTGAACAAGAAATCTCTATGAAATATTTTATATTTAAAAGAATTTATCAAAACGAATCTAATTGAATTAAAGCAAGAGAACACATTGCCAAACATACGGGACTCCGGACCTGGGAAGAAATAACAAAGAAATAGAATGTTTCAAATATAACAGTTTAATTAATGATGATGCAATAATTCTAAGGTACAAAAATCATAAAAAACCAAGTGTAACAGTTTCACATACAAGCTGTCTAACCTAGAAATTTTGAAGTTAAATTTATAAGCTACATTTTCCACACCTCAAACAATTACATTAATAACACAATCTAGGTCAATCGGAATTTACATTTGGCCATGAAGACTACCTCACTAGGTTGAGGGGAATATACAATAATAATTTTGATAAATCAATGAATTTGCACAAGAGTTAAAATTATAGAAAAACATCGACTAGCATACGGCAATCTCGCCCTAACTGCTCTAAGCAACACGCGGAGAATGCCCCGAGGTCCAATTTGCATAAGGTATCCACTCGTGCTCGACGACTGGTCTCGGCAGCTGAAGACAGGATCCGTGGAGATGAAGAAATGGACTTCGATGACTCGATGAAATATAGTGCGCTTTCAAACAGCACGTGGGTAACAAAAAAATAAACCGGGCAGCTTTATAAGTCCGTGAAGTTTTGCCAGGATCGCGTGGTTTCTCGCCATCAGCGACGATCCCAAAACCATACGCGCCAGCGATTTAAACTCCGTATCAACGGATAAAATATTGAGAATAATGTTCATATTCAAGGGACAAAAATGAAGGGAAGTAAGGAAGCCCCGGTCCCTAGGACCGGGTTCCTCACAACGGATACGGCTCACCGGCATCCGGCATCCGGATTTCGCCGTGATTCTACAACACGTCAACTAGCTGGTGTCGGGCGCCATTTTGCATAGCCAACCTCGCCGTCACAGATAAAACTGACGAGAGGGACAGTGTTGCCACTTTAGGAAGTCGACGTGAACTCCGGGGCAGGTACCTAGTACCTGACTCGGAATTCACAACGTTACAACATTCCCTCAGTTGATGAAAAAAAAGAATAAAAAAAAAGACTTAAAACGGCATTTTTCCTTTAACTTTTGAAACCAATGCTCGAGAGTGCTATTCGAGTGCAAAAAAAATCACCTGAAGCATCCCCCAAACACCACCCAGCACAACCACAACCACTTGCCGTCATACCCAATACGAAATTTAGACAACCGGGAAACACATCTGAAAAGAGAAATATATTAGTAAGCATCCCCCTTTTAAAAACTGTGGAAATTAGCGTCACAACGTGACACTACAAATTTGTGAGAAAAGAAAACTATTTTACAAAAACAGAACACTGCCAGGATGGATTTTTTTAATGAATTTTTATGTTTTGTTGACATTGATTTCAAGTTATCTCATCCATGGCAATCTGTGTCCTAAGTTCTCCATACTGAAATGTTGCTATATTAGGTTCATTCAGTTATGGATTTCTAATTTATGAAGGTTAGGTCCTGTGTTATATTACCAGACCCTACTTCTCACAATTCGTTGACGACTGACCAACTTTCTAACTTATAATCTTAAGTTTTTTTATTTTTTTTATACCAACAGAGGTTTCGGCCTTTCTTATTGGCCCTAAACAGCTGCCCATACACATATGATTACCTGTAATAGGTAAATCACAATATCATAAATGAGAAATTTCCTTAAACAATCTACTCCTACATTGCCTAATGTCTAATGTTCAAGCTTTAATCATGAAAATTAGATTTCCCAAGACTGCAAGTCTGACGTAAGGCAGCCCATATTCGCGATACGCGCTACGTTACCACAAACTCCCAGTTTTCTAAAACTCAACGTCATCTAGCTGACGTCGAATCGTTAATTTAAACGGAAACTTCTCATCACCCTTCGGTGTTCATCTTTCCGCTCGAAAGGATAAACCACCGCACGGGTATAACAACTCTACAATTGCAGGTACGACAACACATCGTCCCTGTCTAAATCTTCTACTCCTACCTAGCACTACTACCTTGTAGCAGTCCTCCACTTCTACAATGTGTGTTCACTCCGGGAACCCACACCCTAAATATCTATACTCCTAACCCAAATTATACGGCTCCGGTGTCCCGTATCGACACTATATAAACTAGAATTGGTCAACAAGAAAAAATATTTAAAACAAATTTAATTTCAATTACTACAAAACCCCAAAATTTCCCAATATGCCATAGGGTAGAATGTTTTGTGAAATCATGCGTAGTTCATGACGCTCTGCAAAATCCCACAAACACAACACCGCTAAAAATTTTAAATATTTACCAAAATATTAGATATAAAAATTACTTGACGAGTCAGGCGCACTCGTTGTCAAGCCATTTTAATTGCGTTGACCCTAATTCAGGAAAAAAAACTAAACTCCTATCTACTATTACAAAAGAAACATCCATGCGATTAATATAAGAAACATCCATGCGATTACATGCAGGTGATTAACCCGTGTGCAACATAACCTCACTTTGTTTGTATATTAAACACGCATTAAGTCCCTCTGGTTTGTTGATTACTCCTACCTCAACAAACATAAAAAACTTCTATACTAAACAACAAACACAACATAACCTCACTATGCTTACTAACTCACAACTTCATTCACCGAATGTAAAACAAAGTTAATGACAGCTAGTGATTTTGACCGATAAACATTGACAACTGTCAACCAAAATTAAATAAACATTACTCCGTTCTAGCAAGGACACAAACCCCGTTTATTGTTTCCGATTTGACATCACAGATGTCGTTATCGGCGAAACAAATTAAAATTATACTATAAAATCTACAATTAAATAACTACCGGATACTAATTTGATGAGTTCGAAGGCTCCACTACTCCTAGTTCTAACATTTCGTCAAACTGGGCTTCTAACTGCTTTTGCCTTTACTGGTGACAGAGGGTAGTCTCTCTGTTTTACCGCAGATCCAGTTGTGACGATCTCGTGCTCCACGAGTGTAGTGCGTCCAAGTCCTTTCTTCTCGTAGGATATCTCTTCGAACTCCATCACCATTTGTTTCAGCTGACGACGCTGCTGTTCCTCCAAGTCGTCAGGAGAGAATAAAGCTGAAACACAAAGTTTACCGTTTGTTAGCACCGGACTTACACACATATTTTTTAAACAAATAGGGAGCTATATTAAACTTCATCCAAAACATAATAACTCCTCAATATTTGGGCAACTTCCAAAAGAGTGTCCGAAATTTTTACATTTTAAACAAGACATTCCACGCTCTACATTGGTGGATTTCAAATTAAGAATTTCTGCCTTAAGGGCATTTATGGCAGCTACATTCCCCGTACAACTACAGTTCTTCTTAACTTTACTACTAGTATAATTTTGAATTTATAGTTACTTCCCTTATCCGCTGATACTACTCTCTCCTGTTCCTTATAAAACTCCACCTGCCGACTCATCCTCTGCAGGCTGCTTAGTGAGGTTACGTTCCCTGACGTTATCAGCGGAACATACTCGGAACGGCAATTTTTTTCTGGACGTGAGTCAACAGAAAGTCCTTAGTCCAGGGTATCGTAAGTTTTTGAAGCCAGATGTTGGATATAGTCTACGAAATCTGCCATAGTTTCGTGCGCCTGCTGTCTGCGTGAAAGTAGCTCACGCAAGATCGCGTCTTCGTACGAATACTTTCCAAACCGTTCCAGCATCGCCTCCTTCAGTGCGGTCCAGGTTTGGAACGAGTCTCTGATCGGCCAGTACCATAGCCTTGGTATACCAGAGAGAAGATCCGCAAACGATTGCAACAAAATGTCTTCAGGAATACCTCTGGTTATTCTCAAAATCTCTAAGTTTTCAATAAAATCATGTACTACCTCGGTACCATTAAAAACAAATATTCAATTTTGTCAACCCTTCAAAATGAAGGCGAGGGATTTTAGACACTGGTTTCCCCTCGGGAAATCAACGGCATCTTGTCTAATAAAAGGTGGTCCGAGATATGCGGTTGATGCAGATGGAAGAGTGGGCAGCGTAAAGTCAACGGAAGTGCCTTGGAGGCCTTCTCCGATACCATAACCGTGACTGGCTCCCATACTATTTCCATCCACTTCCCCCGACTTCTCAACTGAATTTAAACTCCATTATAATTCCGAACAAAAGCCAACAGGAAAAAGTTATGAATTTAAATTAAAATTGTATCAGCTTCCAAGAAGAACATAATCAAAAAAAATAAAATCAAAACGGTACAACCTGATGCAATTTGTGCGGACGCAATGTCGCTTCGATCACGGCCCTGCAGCACGCGATTCTCGAATCTTCGTTCGCCAACTGCAGAACGCCGCGAGTCTTGAATCTTCCCTGTCGCACTGCAAAATGCTGCGATCTGTAATTAGAAGCGCACCGGATTATATCTGAAATGATTTATAAAAGTTTTAGACTCCCATCAACCATTATAATAATTCCCCATTTATAAAAGTTTTCAGCTAAAAAATTTTAAAGAATTTATGTATATCGTTAATCTCAATTTCGATTAAAACAATATGCACTAGTGTAAGTTTACACTAAATTACGAAAAACAAATTATTAGAATGAATCGACACACTTCACTCCAAATTGCAACAACACTCAAAGAAAAATTATTCGTAAAATAACATTATTTCGCAAGAGAAATAATTCAACTTCCACAAGATCTATAATTTCAAAATAAAATGTGTGATATAATTGAGTAACTGCACTAGTGGTTAACTTAGATAAGTTTCCATGCTTTATCAATTAATCACGAATATTAGAAACGATTGTAAAAAGTTAACACTCAAGACATCTGTCTTCCACGAAAGCCCAAGCTACAATAATCGCTCAAAAAAATTTAACACCCAAAGGTACACTCAGCTTGTATCAAAGTGAAGCTTACAACATTTGTAGCTAGCACAAAAATTACCCACATATTTCTACAAAAAAAATACCCACGAATAATTTCTGATAAAGAAAGTTGTTTCACTGGTAAATGCACAAAAATAAAATGGAACGATATCACCTGACCCTCGCAGATTTTCGAGAGAAAAAAAATGTCCTATCCTCCATGAAATTTTCAGCGTGCCTCTGGTTGCGCTGTCGCGCCGTCGGCTTCGCCTTCCAGCTTCCTTGTAGCGTGCAGCAGACTGGACCATTTCGTAGATTGGCCAGGGTAAGGGAATGGGTGATGTTCGAACACAAAAGATGGGATACCACACGACTTAGAAAGATACCGGCGATGTATAGAGAAAATATTTTCCCCATTTTTTTCCGTTAATTTTCCCAATTTCTCCCCATTCCACGCTCCCGACATTTGTCCCGTGTTCAATTAAAAAAAAATCTAATAGGGCGCCATCATAGAGAATTCTATATGAGGGTTGCTTCGCTCCACGATTTTGGGCGTCATTTGTGATGAAGAAGATTCTGGTCCTCAATATTGAACCAGAATCCCCGTCATCGCTTCACCAACTAGCTCAGAAGTGAACAAGAAATCTCTATGAAATATTTTATTTTAAAAGAATTTATCAAAACGAATCTAATGAATTAAAGCAAGAGAACACATTGCCAAACATACGGGACGCGGACCTGGGAAGAAATAAAAGAAATAGGAATTTCAATATAACAGTTTAATTAAGGATGATGCAATAATTCTAGTACAAAAATCATATAAAACCAAGTTGTACAGTTTCACATACAAGCTGTCTAACCTAGAAATTTTGAAGTTAAATTTATAAGCTACATTTTCCACACCTCAACCAATTACATTAATAACACAATCTAGTCAATCTGAATTTACATTTGGCCATGAAGACTAACCTCACTAGGTTTGAGAGGGAATATACAATAATAATTTTGATAAATCAATTAATTTGCACAAGAGTTAAAATTATAGAAAACATCGACTAGCATACGGCAATCTCGCCCTACTGCTCTAAACACCGGAGAATGCCCCGAGGTCAATTTGCATACAGGTGGCGTGCTCGACGGTCTCGGCAGCTGAAGACTGGGATCCGAGGAGATGAAGAATGGACCTTCGATGACTCGATGAATAAAGTGCGCTTTCAAAACAGCACGTGGGTACAAAAAAAATAACCGGGCAGCTTTATAAGTCGTGAAGTTTGCCAGGATCGCGTGGTTTCGCCATCAGCGACGATCCAAACCATACGCGTCCAGCGATTTAAACTCCGTAAAACTGATAAAATCCGTATCAACGGATAAAATATTGAGAATAATGTTCATATTCAAGGGACAAAATGAAGGAATGTAAGGAAGCCCGGTTCCCTAGGACCGGGCTCCTCACGGATACGGCGTCACCGGCATCCGGGATTTCGCCGTGATTCTACAAACACGTCAACTAGCTGGTGTCGGCGGCCATTTTTGCATAGCCAACCTCGCCGTCACAGATAAAACTGACGAGGGGACAGTTGTTGCCACTTTTAGGAAGTCGACGTGAACTCCGGGGCAGGTACCTGAGTACCTGACTCGGAATTCACAACGTTACAACCGTAATTAAGTAACATTGAGTGCAACCTTTTCGTATTTTTTGTATTTGATCCTCATTCTTAACTACAACCGTTCAACTTTTTGTTTGTTGATTGTACCTATTTTATATATCTTTTTTTTTTTTTTTTTTTTTTTTTGCTATTTACCCAGTAACCCTCACCTTGATTAAATTAGATTTTTGTTTTAAATGTCTCTATTACTCTAATTGTCCATGCGCTTGGTAGCTGCAAGACAAATTGTAATTTAGTGAGTCCCTTTCCCGGTAAATTCAAGCCATCTTTAGTAAATAGTTTAGGAATAAAATATATATTGTAATCCTGCCCCAATTGTTCAAAACTACTTACTTGTTGTCGTAAAATCAACTACCCCAATTACTGATATCAGATGGAAGCTGGCATTCCATAGTCCATGCGCTCTGTAGCTGGGAAAGATGACCTGGATTCTTGACTCTATCTGCTATCATAAATTAGTTATTTTCATAAGTATATGCGCGTTTTTTAGTAAAATTAGTTTGAATTTAATTTTGTACGTGGGGAAAAAGCTGAAATTCCAACAGGTCCATGCGCGTTGTAGCTGCAAGACAAAATGGGGTTCAGTACTTCACCTACGTATAGATTTAGTATCATTTCTTAGATAATCGTTCTCACTCAGATCCTTTTATTCATAAATTGGGAATGGAATAAACTAAGAATATCGAATGTACAGCGCCCTTGAGGTGATTTCTCACAAAAAGGCGCTTAAAAAAATCATCCATAATAATAATAATAATACAATGAAGGTATCCGTATGCTAAATGATTATTTTTATGGGAAAATCACATTCTAAATAAATATTTCAATAATTATACTACCCCCATCTGGATTCGAACCCGCGCGCCGCGGCCTCATGCATCGCAACCCAACGCGCTATCGCCATGTCACGAGGCGGATATTACTCATCAATTTTAAATGGAATTTAAATTTCAAGTAACAGAAAAATAAGGGTTTTTCTGTGCCCGAAAGCATGATATCCTTGAAAACGTTATAAATATTTAAAGTATATTTTTACAATTCCAACGATATAAAAAACAATGATCTAAAATTGTTAAAAATTTTGATTTCCTTTATAAATTTATGTTTTTAAAAACACGAAAATACGAATGATTTTTAACGCCAGTTAAGATTTTAACGCCGCTAATGACGTCATTCCCGTCCACCGTGAAATTCATTCCGTAGTGAGCGCCTATAATTGCTGTGACGTCACACCGCATGCGCGCCAAATGGAGGATTTTGCGAGCGATTTGAAAAGTGCTATTTCAAACCGCGCTAGAAAATTCATATGACATCGTAAAAAATTTTAGAAAATTCCCTGAAATTGTAATTTTTCAATCAATTTTTTGAGATCAAAAATAAAAAATCGGGAAGAACCCAATTATGTAAAAAGATAATTATTTTCTCCGTGTTAATTAAGTATAGATTTTAACTTTAAGGAGGGTACTTGTAAACAAACAGCCTACTTTTTGGTCTTATTCGCGCCTTTACTTTAATATGTGATAGCAGACCTAACACGTATCGATGTTTTTTATCGCGCATTGCTACCCGGGCGAAAATCAGGCAAAGTTTTGCACCAAGCCTTTTTGTTCGTATCACGTGTTACCACTAGCCTGACGAAAGTATAAGGGTAGAATGGTAAAAACAAAACCCACCCCTCGCATTGATGCCCGAAATATCAATACACGTATCAACTACGACAAAAAATAACGTCAACTTAACAGTCAGAGAGATTCGTGCAATTAGAGCAAAAACAGTCCTAGTTTAGTAATATCGAGTCTAGTATAATATCGAGGTCGGAACCAGATCATTATCATGGGTCGCTACTGAGTGAGTCGCCATCTTTCTGTCTAAATTATTGTGATTATAAACGAAAATATATGAGAAATGTTAATAAATAAATAAGGTAACACGTCCACTACTTATTACTTTCCAAAATAACGATTTTTCTTCTTTGGCAAGTTAGCCTGAAAGAAATCATTTTTTGAACAATAATTGTTTATATTTAAAAACATGTTTTCATTGTAATTACACATTTTTGATTGAAGGGAAAAAATCCGCATCCGTCATATTCTATAAGCATAATTTATAATTACCCCATTTTGTTTCCACATATCATAATCTTTGCACGTTATTAATTTACAATCATGAATATTACAACACAATTATGAAAAACAGAGGAATCTGTCAATTTTCCTAAATAATTTTCTGAAACTAACAGAACGTTTTAATACCATTATAATACCATAGTTTATTTGGGACGTATCAAAACTTCTTTGTAACAAGTGTTCTAGCGATATAATTTTATTCGTCCGTCTTTTATATGCTGATTTTCTTATTCTATTCCAGTCTACAACAAGACTAACACTTGTTTCACGGCGAATTCATGTTTTATTAACACTGTGACATTCCTTTGTAACGTCAATTGCCACGTCTGGGAGTGTTTCGAATAGGAAATAGTGGAAAAAAATCGATCAGTTCATACTAAATAATCGGTTATATGAAATATAATATCGGAAAAGGGTTGTTCTATTCTGATGGGAAAGTTACTTTTGTACAAGAAAATAGAACTTTTTTACGTTTATTTATAATTGAAAGAGGTATTTTTATTATTACTATTATGGATAATTTATTTTTCGCCGTTTTCATATAAATATACCTCAAGGGCGCAATTTTCCAATATACATACTTATAAATTCATCATCATCATCATACCATATCCGCTACCTATGTGGAGCATTTGGATTCCACAAACTGCCTCCAGGCCAAGCGATCGGCTGCCAGGTCCCGTGCATCCGCCCAAGTCCAAGTCCACGTCCCCCGGCTCTGACGCAAAATGCCCGACGAATTGTCATCAGTGGACGACTAGGACGCCGAGAGCCCGATGCCTTGTAAAATAGGCAAGCATGGTCTTATTTCAGTGTCATATGACCTAGCCATCCAAAACGCCTTTGTCTGATGACAATAGATACCAAGGATTGCTGTGTCCGTTTGCTCACTTCTGTGTTCCTTACAAAGTCAAACCACCGCACACCTAATATTCTTCTAAGACACCTATTCTCAAAACTCAGCACTGGTAAAACCCACGTCATGTGTAACAGCTCGTGTTAAGATACCCAGATCCCCCTGGCTTTGTCGGGACAAGTCATCGAAAGGGTCGAGAGTTTCAAATACCTGGGAGCGTGCATGACAGAAAACGGTAGAGTTCAGATAGAACTGGGAGTGCGGCTTGGAGTAGCAGGCGCCGCATTCAACAGTATGAAACTGAGGAATTACTTTAAATAATTTCGAATTCTATTGGATATTTTAAGAATCGTGTAAACATTTTGAGACATTAATTTTGTCTTGAATACCAAGCCCAACAAAAAACATTACATATCTTCAGTTTCAATGTCAAAGGAATGGTTTCAGGGTATTTTTCATTGTGCATTTCTGAACATTCACTGCATCTATACAATTGGAATTTTTTTTTCTTCCAAAGTAACAAACCATTTTCAGACTAAAAAAATATAAAAAGATGACACGCTCAAATGGTAGTCCACGGTACAATATATGCAAAAAATATAAGATTAAAAATATGACAATAATATGAATATCTAACACTGGTTCGGAATAAGTGAGGTGGTACTCTGTTCTTGCACCAGGTGTTAGAAATGGATGACGTAACAGCTTAGCTGAAATTTCGGCGGGAAAAAATCGGAAAATCGGAAAAGGCACGATTTGACAAGAAAAACACGAGTTTAGAAATCTGTTACATTTTCCTTCCAACAACCGTTATTCGAAACGTTACTTTGTTCTGATAGCAAATTGTTTGAACTTTCTCGTATACTAACGTTCAGGAAACGTACAAAATAAAATAATATTAATACAATATGATTTTTCTCATGAGACATTAAATACTTTTATTTGGTAAACTAAAAACAAACGCAAAAATAACTTTTATACAAAATTGTACACGCAAAGTTACGCAACTTTTCAAGGATAAAATGTTGTATTTAAATAATATAAGCCTTAAATTGCGGTTTTTAACAGAATATCGTAGAGTTTATTTTATGTTTAAACTTTTGCGTTCGTTGTATTTATCAAAGCACCTTTACGTGAAATATATTATATATGCCTTACATATGTTTGTATGTACGTTAGTAGGTACGTTGTACGTAAATACTTACTTGTGGCTTTTGGTTAACCAAGCAATTTTACAATCAGAGCTAGTTAAAGTAAATATGTTTTAGTAGGTACCTTCAAATTTTGGTTTAATGTTTGGGGATTCTGAAATTCGGTGAAATTGTAATTACAGTAATATGATTAAATTAATAATTTAAATAATGTTCTAGAATACCTAAATCCGAACGTCAACAAATGTATCTGATAACATTCATTTAATCATTAGTAAATTTCATTATACAGATTATTTCATCGTGCTTCTTAAAAAATACTTCATATCAAGTTTATATCAGCATGCTCTAAACATACGAGTACATGTACATATATATGTATGTTTAGAGAGTAGTGCCTTGACATCATGTATACATATATCCATCAACGCCAACGGTTAAAACATGTTATTTGTGTTGATGAGTTTTACACATATTTTATGCACGCAATGGTTAATTGTGTAAATTTTAAAAAATATATTCAATGAAACAAAACATCGGAAACGCATTTACAAGTTTTTTGGATAACTTTAGTTATTTTATCTTAAATAAAACAATAATAATTAGTTAAATTACTCACGGATTTTGTTATGAATTTTCGTTTTATTTTAATACATTTAATGAAAAAATTTTGGAAATTTTCAAATCCATATGTAAGTCAAGTAGTATAGTGACAGTTGACACCAAAGGTTGCTGCATCCGTTGCCTCGCCTCTGTGTTTTTTTACAAAATCAAACCATCGCTCTTAATGTTCTTCTAAAACACCTATTCTCAAAACTCAAAAGTCTACTATTTTGGGCCCGAGATAGGTGCCATGATTCGCAGCCATAGAGAAAGAACAGGTAAAAAAAGGCTTTTCGGTTAGCTGGGCCATGTGCTACGTATACCTCCAGGAGCCTTAATCATGATTGCACATGCATCAAAGCATCAGGTTCTCGGCATCCTGGACGTCTGCTGTTGATAATCCGTCAGCAGTTTGCGTCGGAGCTGCAGGACGTGGACCTGACTTGGGAGGATGCACGGGAACTGGTGGTCGATCGCTTGGCTTGGAGGCAGTTTCTCTAATCCATATGCTCCACTTAGGGAGCGGCTAAGTAATGATAATGAGTAAAATAATTTGATAATATAAATGCAAAAAACTCAGTGATAAATGATTGTTATTTTTGGCAAAGTATCTGTACCCTAGGTATTCTAGAGACAGGGATGATTCTCAAAGCAACCCCCCCCTTCTTCTCATAGGGGCTGAGTTCCTGAGGAAAGTTTCCTTCCCTCCCAACTTTCCTGTTTAATCACCAAGATTGGATTCCCTCGGTACTTCTAAACTTGTATCTTATTCACAAGATTTTGTTTACAATTTAATTAGGGAAGTTGACTACAATTCATATATTCGTATTGTATGTAGGTATAATGTATAAACAATATACTCATGTTTACACAAATATATTGTGTTTCAAAACAATTTATTGTTTAGTGTAATCGATATATCTCATATGTGGCTTTTAAATACAATACTCTTGATAATTAGACCTTTTCTGTTGAATGTTAATTCGTATTTTATTTATTTATGTTAAATATATTATTACGGTAAAAATATTACATCGTTTTGTGTTTTGTAAACATATCATCCCTATAATTATGTATATTTAACAAGATACAGAGAGAACAATATATTTTACATACATTATACATATAATGTATATATAAAATTATTCACATATTATTTTTCAATAATACAAATGACAGCAGTTTTTTTTCTTTTCTTTTGTTTTTTATCTACATATTATGCGAGAATATGTATAAATATTTCAGTACGTAAGTACAATATAAATTATTATAATCTTAGATAACCTTACATTATTATTATTATGATTATTCTCATGGATAATTTATATAACGCCGTTTTTGTATAAATATACCTCCTTTCATATTCAGGATTCTTTACTATGTTTATTCCTTTGTAAATATCTTTGCAATAAATGATTGGATTAATTGATGAATAAATGCCTACTCCCACAAGGTAAGTCTAATTAAGTATTTTAAAATCGTAATGTTGTTTTTTATGGTGGAAATATTTTTCTTCGATTAAGAGTTGAAAGGAAGAGGAAACTGTATGAGCAAATGATGAAGTTTAGTCTAAAGTATCCGCTAAGAGTGTTGGGTAAATAAACCCTCGAAAATTCATTATGCGTCGAAACAGTTTGGAGAAGAAACATAACCACTATTCATTTAAGAATATCTACTTTTTATTAATCTAACCTTATTCCTCGAATTTGGCTATTCTCTTCTTTGTCGTGCTGCTCAGATTGTCCAGGAATATAAACATTACTAATCTCCCCAATTCCTTCCAGTCTTAGGCCATATTATTATCGATAATATTTTTTTTTCAATCCATTTTACAACAATTTGGTAATGTCTTCTATCAATAGTGAATTTTGAATTATGTCAAAGTGTAATAAAAAAAACTATACTTTAGACATGTGGAACAAATGCATGATAAAAGAGCAAGGATCTTTATGAAACCAGCACAATTATTTTATTTTTACTTACTTTTTTTTATTCAATCTCATTTAACCTAAATATTTAAGTAGTAACTTTATAAACAAATCAAGTTTAAATTACAAAAAGCTTCAACCCACATTGGTTAAAACAATATTTGTTTACTGTGTTTTACTAAAAACCTATTATAATAATGCTATTGTTCCAATTATTTTGTGTTCCGGTCCAAAATTCAAATTCAAAAAGTTTATTTATTTAGCGTACCGCCCACCTAGTCCCTATTAATTCTAGAATAATTCTAAACACCGATACTCATTGTCCACAATACGTTTGCTAGCGTGACGCAAAATTAAATTCGAATTAACCATACTTTGCTTATTATTCTGGCTGCGCGCACAACTAACGTTTCCTTTTGTTCTTTGAGCGGACTTTTCACACGAAACTATAGAAGTTTTCGTGAGTAATCTCCCGCCCAAACGTCTGAAAATAAATTTATTGCGAAACTTGCAAACAAAAAGTTTGCTGCGGGTTAGCAATCCATCATAATTACGCCTCCCAGCTTGTGGGGTGCTCTGTGCTTCGGGGCTCGTGTGCACCTGTTAATGTTCATTTTCGTATCTCAATACACGTGTTAGCAACAATTATGTCTCTCTGGAACGTTTAACAATAATTAATATGTATGTCATTGTCGCATGGGTATGTTTAACCATTATTATTATGTTCAGCACTGTCCTAAGACTGCGATTTATCATTGCCTTAGAATTAGATTCAACAATAATAAATATAGGTATATGTCATTGTCTCACAAGTTTAGTGTGTTGAACAATAATTTTTATTATCAGTCGTATGCTATTGTTTTTCAATAATTTTTCAACGAATGCTGTCTTCTTATAAGTACGTTTAACAAGTAAATTATTACTTTTTAAATATATACAAACATTAGAAAATAGAAGAATATTAAATGATTTGCTCTTTCTGTTCAAAGTATTAAAATCTATGTTTGATTGTTGTCAACTAACAAACTTAATTAGTATACGAGTGCCTGGTCGAGTAACCCGCAGTAATGCACTATTTTACTGTAGCCAATCATCGACCAATTACAGTGCTTACTCACCGATACGAAGAATGCACGCACTGGCTAACAAGTATACTAACAATATTGATGTTTTTAACACAAATCTAGTGCATTTTAGGGAACAGTGTCTGGATGCCATCTCTGGCGGTAATGAATAGCTACCTACTGTGTAATCATTTAAAAATGTCTCCTATATAAAATATCAAATAAACAATAAAATGTTCGTACTTATGAATGTCATTGTCTAACAAAGGCGTTTAACAGGTAATTTTCATGTCTATGTCATTGACTTACAAGAGCGTTTAACAGTAATTCCCGTTTGACACTGCTTAAGCTAAGAATCAAATAATTTAACAATTTTTTTCATGAAAAATTTTGTAAAAAAACTTCATGCTTGTTAAAATGACGTTAACTTCTCGTTTACTTACTTAAGTGGTTAGTAAAATCCCGTACCAAGCTGAGAACTTCTGGTTCATGTCCTCAAGTTTATTGCCTACATTATTAGCTCTAATGAAACTATCTCGTACTTAAGAAACTAAAGTTTCATTCTCACTGACCATCAATCCTCTTTATAATCCTCGCCGACCATAATGCAATCTAGATGAGCAGGACCTGCAACGAACCACGGCTTCCGGCTTAAACAGAACGGCCATTTTATATTGCGAAATATTATTCTATGTGTAAATTTTATGGAGTAACATAAAAAGTTACATTAAAATGAAAACCCCGCAGTTAAGAATGATTTACAGAGACTAGAATAGGTCTAAAGTGGCGAAGAACTTAAGTTCCAACACTAGAACACATTATGTTTAATATCATAAACTCTATTAGGGAAACCTTGCCTATTTTATAAGGCTTTCGGGGCTATGTGCGTCCACTGCTAACAATTCGTTGGCAGTTATTAGCGTCAGAATTACGTGGCGTGGACTTGATGTAAAACTTGGTCCACGGGTAAGCGGAAGTGTAATTTACTCCCTTTCATTTGCTTGGTATCAGTTTTGCCCCAACCTTGAAGCGTTTATACATAACTTCATAAATTAAATTTCCTTCATCATAATTTTATTCTATATATTTTTTGGCAAATCTCTCATTACTTGATATCTGTAGCCATTCTAAAATATGAAAAACACATAAATAAATAAATCTACCAAACGATAAAATATTTCCTTATATTTGATTTGATAAACGAAAATGTATGGTAGGGCGAGGGTTCTGACCCCCCAAATTTAATAATCCCATATCCCGAGCTCCCTCGTGTCATATCTCTATGGTATTTTCTAAATATCATGCTGCAATTTAGACCAAAAGCCCCTCGATATACACTTATAATGTAAACGCATAGAGCTCGTACCTAGTTACTAGGATCTTCAAAGGGCCTCCCTTACAATACTCTCATCTGTTCCTAGTCAAAGGGGAATAAGTGAAAATTTGATATTCTTAAAGGACAAAAATAATTAGTACTGTTTCTACTTCTTTCCCTTATCCCACCCTAATGACGCATAAGGCATTGCATTAAACCACCATACATTATGTATCTTGATAATTTTTACCATGGGAAATCACGATAATCAGTTTACACTTCAAAGTCTATCCAAGGTACCACATATGAAACATTTTGTGTGAAAACAACATCCTCATGAAATGATATGCCATCCACTAAACTACGAGGTCGATAATTTTTACATGTTACAACACATAACGTATAATTCAAATACCCAAAAAACTACATGCGCGCCTTTAGTTTGATAAAATAAAAACCTCGTATTGAAAGGGGGTATTCCTTTATGACGTCATTGTGATTTGAATACCTTCAAATGCATGGGTCTTGCACATGAAGTTTAATAATGTATTAGATTCTTAGAATATTGTGTGATTAGCATTTATTTCGTTCTTCTATGGATATATAATCAAACAGGATAGAGACGTTCTGTACACTAGTTTCATTTTATGTAATATGTACGTATTATTTATTTATATTCGGTATTTATGTATAAAATTGTAAATAATGTCAATATGAGATTTATTGCTGGTAAAACTATGCAATGAAGTTGGTATTTCCATAAAATATACATTCATTCAACAATAAAAATAATAATTTTGGTTTAAAACTAAGAAATCGAATGGGACATATTTATTTATTTTATTGTTTTTACGCCAATAGGGCTTTTACATAGACATTTTAAAATGATAACACAGTAGGTAGCTATTCATTACCGCCAGAGATGGCATCCAGACACTGTTCCCTAAAATGCACTAGATAAAATGATCAATATTGTTAATATACTTATTAGCCAGTGCGTGCATTTTTCGTATCGGTGAGTTAGCACTGTAATTGATCGATGATTGGCTACAGTAAAATAGTGCATTACTACGGGCAACTCGACCATGCACTCATATTTATTTATTTATTTGTATATATACGCCCGATGGGCATTTACATTACATTAAAAATTTACATTACATTAAAACATTAAGTTACATGTATGTGAGAAAAAAAATATCAAGCATGTAAAAACAAAATATATCTTTAAAAACAAGTTTGAAAAAGTTACAAAACATATGTATATAAAAAATGCAAGCAAGTTAAAAATACTAATTAAATTTGTTAGTTGACAACAATCAAACATAGATTTTAATACTTTGAACAGAAAGAGCAAATCATTTAATATTCTTCTATTTTCTAGTGTTTGTAAATTAAAAACGTTATTTAAAAAGTTATAATTTATGTTTTCAATGGGAATATTTAATTTAAAATTAATGAAGCGCAAAAAATTATGTTGGACTCTTTCAATGTTCTTTACGTGAACCCTGTAATAAGGAGACCAAATGACCGAGTTACATTCAAGCTAACTTCTTACTAAAGCAATATACAAAATTTTCATAGTTTTCATAGATTCGTAAGATAACAGAGTGATCAGGAAAATGTTGGAGCAACAAAGTCCCAAAGTTACAGTTAGAACAGTAGTCTCTGGGCGTCTGCTTATCAGGACCTAATTGGTGGGAGAAACTACTGTGAAAAGGAGAGAATATTTTATTGTCAATATAAATATATTTTTAATATTTATATAAAACGGAATATTAGGAATTTCAGTAGTCCGAAAATGATCTTATTGCAGTTTATCTGCTGATAAAAACATTTGATGGTGTACATTAACTTGTTTTATGTATTTCTCCGCAAATCAAAAGCAGACCCCTAGCTTATCTATAAACGTATTCTAGTGAAGGGTCGTATTTAGTTGCACACTTTTCAAGGGGGAGATCTACAGAACTTAATTTCTTATTCATAGTACCTGGATAGAGGATTGTTGACATATTTCCCTTTTAATACGGCAAAGTAGTAGACTGGTAGACCGTCGATGACAATCTTCCAGATGTACTCGGTGGAACTGATGGGTGCGGCCCTGACGTGAGAGGAGGCGACAGAGTTGGAGAAATCTAGTGATATCCAAATGCTCCACATTGAAGCAAACGTGGGGAAAGAAGAAAAAAAAATAAGTAGAAATAATTATTACCTTTCAAATTTATGCACTTTCGACGTCAATAAAAATGGTTAAATTTCTTATTAAAATTAAGCTTCTAATAGGAATTTCTACCAGTTGAAAATTTTTGACATCTGCAAAAGTTGTCATGTTCGGTAGGATAGCAAATACCAGACACTAAGAATACCGCCAACCCCAATACGGTGATAATCCCACATAAGGCTGTTCCCTATCAGCTTGCAAGGATGGATGGATCTCTGGGGGTGGGATTAGATGTACTAGCGGTCATAGAAATCGGACAAGCTGGGGGTTTAGTCTTAGAAATTACCACCACTAAAAAATCGTACTGTACATAAAATATTTATACGATCCAATCACGATGATTGAAAAAATATGATAACTCAAGATAAATTATTTTTTTGGTGTTTTTTGGACACACTCATACATCTTCTCTTGTATGCACGCCGATTTTTCCGATCGGTCACACGGTCACTTTCAAATATTCATTTTACCTGATCATTCCATGTCTTTCTCGGCCTTCTTCGACTTCTACACCAAGGCACACTCGCATCACAAATTATTTTATATTTTTAAAAATACACATGCCGCCATTAAAATACAATTATATACAGATATAGAAAAAAATATACAGTTATAGTTTTATACAAAATATGGTATAAAAACGAATAGAGAAACATTTATTGCACCTTTATAACTCCATGTATGTTTTATTATTTCTTTTTTATCTTTCATAGTATCCAAGTAATAGTACGATACAGAAAGAGAGAACATTAAAATTTAATCTTGTCCCGTTTAAAAACGCTACAAATATTAAATGACGTATTTCGTTTTTATTATTCGATTCCCGGAAAGTTGATGTCTCGACATACGTAACTGGGGAGGAAATAATGACGTAAACCGAAGGAAACGTCCGCGCCCGTAAAGCGGAGAATCGTAAGGCGGGGTGTCGGTACGAGGGGGCTAAACGAGCTAGTGTTTTACGATCATGTCGCCCTGCGCATGCAAATCTTTAGATCCGAACGCGATCAAATCTCTAAACTAGTCTTAGGACCCTAAGTAAAAATAAAAATAAAAATTATCACTGAAATGCTGAATTTTGTTTAAATAAGCTTCCTGTTTTCGTATTTGTACCTAAATATTATTAGTTCGCCTAGTAGCGCACTTGGCTACCGTGCATGAGGTCGCGGGTTCGATTCCCGTAGAGCGCCAATATGAATGATTTATTTTATGCCATTTTCTTATTAATATTTTTCGCGTGACTGGACTGGTACTGAAGCGTATGACTGATCATCGCACCTTCATGAAATAAAATTATCAGTGCTGCACTTAGTGTAACGACGCAGTGCTCTATGCACCACTGAGTGCGGATAAGGGAAAGTAGTAGTATTTTTAGGTACCTTCTTACAAATAAACTCTTTGTTCCCCTCATGTTCTTAAATCAAATCGACGATCAATTTAATTGAAACCTGTCTTCAAAAATACTAGCATTTAAAAGTGCCAATTAAAATTTTGAATATTTAAAACAGTTTTGATTTCATTTAACCGATAGTTTTGTAAACGTTCTACACATTTAATTAGTCGCTTTATCATATCTAAATGAAATAATTACTATGCCCTTTAATTATTTGACATAAAAAAAAATATGTGAGAAGAATTAAATTAACATTTTGTTAGCTTGGCATAAATAATTCAGAAACTTAAGCAACAACCCAATTTCATACAAAGTTCTTGAAACTAATTAAATATTTTATAATTTTTCATTATTGGGTATGCGTAGTACTCGAAGTATAATTACAGTGTTTTACATAATATATTATTATGTAATTAATTGAAATCCTAAATTTATGAGTCACATAATTATTTTTAAAAAATACAAATAATACATGTTTTTGTAGTTTTATGAGAACACCTTTTTAAATATGTTTTTAAATAATGATATTTAAAATGTATATAAATATCTGTTTGTTTAAGTATTTGATCTTGTATATTGTAAATTTTTTTTAATATAAAAAAACCGTAATATACTGGGATATATCGTGCCGAGGAAAACATTTTACAATTTTCTAATAAATATGATCTACATCAAAGATTTACTTCAATAATACTAGCTGTATTAAATTTTAGCCATATAAAATCTACAATAATATATTTTTTTAAATAGTCCAAATAACAGATTATATTATATTATAATCTAAATTAAAACCATGAAACCCCCTGACTATTTACTTGGCGTGATCCATTTCTTAATTTGTGGACAATCCACCTCCATTATTCATTTTTTATGGCTATTTTATAGGCAGAGTGTTTTTCAAGTGTTTTAATGGATAATGAAAGTAGGTTGTACATTTAAGATTAATAATAGATAAAGCTTCTTCGATAACATTAAGAATAAAGGGTTCTAAGAACTTTGTATAATATTGTTGGTTAAAATCAACGATTTAATAAGTAATGCCTTCGAAAATTAATTTGATGTTAATGTTTATTGAATTGGTAAAATAGGCACAAGGAATCCAGTTTTAAAATATTGAATTACCTGTTTTTCGGAAACCTTAACACAATATCTTTGTAAACATTTTCAGAACGCCAACGTCCAAATTAAGGGTATTGTGATGTTGTTAAGAAAATCTTTACGTTAACGTAATCCAAGGAAAATAAAGTTGTTCACGCAAAATCCCTACGTTCAGTGACGCTAGAAGAACATGTTTTTAAAAACATCGTTCTAGAAGCAATTTCAGAATTCAAAACACCCGAGAAAATATAAACAGAAAAAAAATTAGGCAAAATCGCGCGTGACTTCAGTTAAAGGAATAAACAACAATCGAGAAGGCAAATAAAACGCCCCAAAAGGTAATAACAGTGCTCGATCGGTATAAATCGACGCCATATTTTACTTCCAGCGTCACTTCCGCCGGAAACAGATGCAGCGAATAGTTTTTGGCGGGAAGATGGTCGGATTTGGGCATAAATCAGTGTTTATCTTATCTGCTAAGGGCGGAGAAGCTCGCGGGGATTACCGTCCACCCCGACTTGTGAATAATGCGCCCTTGGGTAAATACAAGTGCCTACAGAGACACCCCTGGGGTGTGGTGACTCTGACGGGAGACGGAAAGGGGGTCCAACTCTATGTGATCAGATATTTATTTTCATCCATTACGCATAACTTGTTGCAATTACTTTAAGCTTTATTGCATCGAGCTCCATTTTAGTATTTATGTTAGGATTTTCAACAGCAAAAACGTATAAAAAAAAATTCTTCGCGTTTAAAGTAAAATCAATTATTTAAATTTTCTTCATTATTTCTACATTTAATGGTGAGGTACTATTTTGACACTTTTTTGCACAAACATAAATGTGATTACAAATTTAAAAAATATAATTAGACACTAACAAATTTTTAAAAAATGCTCAAAAACGTCCATAAAATTACATCTCTTAATGGTTTTCTTGTCTCTGTTGAGGTTTTACGTATTATGATCTTAAAAAAAGAATACGTACAAATTAATTAATTTAATATAACACCTTGTTCATTAACAATATTAATTAATCTTTTTTCGCGACCGGTTTCATAACAATTATGTTTTTTTTATGAAGAGATAAATGATTAATTACAAATAAAACGATAACAAATTAATAGGCTAATGTCAATTTTGAGTCATAGGTCTGTAAAACTGTATTTGTGTAGTCAGGTCTATTGTTTGTTTGTGGCTGATGGATAAATGGATGGGTACTTTAAAGTGCTCCATTTTTTTAATAAACAAAGAATTTTATAGTGATATAACTTTAAACTGAGAACTTCTAACCTTAATTTAAGAATACAAGTGTACCGGCAAGTCACTATTCTGTAAAACAAAACAAGTCTTTCCCTTCAGATTATTGTAAAAAAATAAAATTTACAGAACAAAGAGTGTTTGAACACAAACAATGTTTTTCACGAAAATTGATTGTCTTGAAAATGTTAATTCCGTTCTTGATAAGGGCCTCCTGAACTCGACAATGGGGTAGTTACACACGTAAAGGCTTACCACTGCATAGCGTGTTTCCTAAAACAATACTCATTAATCAATCGAGGGTTTTTAAAAACTAACAATCACCCCTCGGGGGGATAAAAAGAGGGAAACCCCCATAAACTCGTCTATTCAAAGTACGGCTTCCTAAGCCATTTCCGGCTTCACGTTTCATCAATTCAATCCAAACAGTAGTGTGTTAATCCTAGCTTGAGGAACAAAGAAAACGTCATCAATAAATCTAAATACTTGCGTTAATATCTGATTAGTTTAAAGTGATTTTTTTAATTGTGTCAAATAATCGATTTGAAATAAAAGTAATCCACAACCATATTGCATTTTTACACATTATTTAAAGATTTTCATGAAATATTATGTAATTTTATTTTTATTTTATTTTGGTTTTGGACACATACAGTTAGAATAGGAAATAATACAGAAATAACAATAATAAAAAAATAAACCAATTAAGTGTATTGTAGGTGTAGGGATGTTTGAGCGAGGGTGTGTGTGTGTGTCAGGGTGAATGGACGAGTGAGGGTGTGTGTGGATGTCTGGATATGGCAATTACATACATTATTTTCTCCTGCACAGCAACAATAATAAATACATTAAACAAAAGCGTGTAAATACATTAAACAAAAGCGAAAATAGTTAGTAGCGAAAAAAAGTTATTTGAAATATATAATATAGAGACGCTCATTTCCGTAAACTTTTATTTAGCTTCGGAGTATAATAAAACTATTTTGTCCCTTTCAATGTATTTTTACTTCACAGCATAGCAAACGAAGCCGAGTCCCCACTGTGAACCGAATCAGCCCTTGGAGAGGGCAAATTAAATTAAATCCTTCCCACCCTTATTGAGAGCCTTAACTGATTTAATGCTGCCTCGTTTCAATTGTGTTTAACCTACAAACTGTTCTTTATGACACTCGAGAGTCTACTAAGTTCTAATATAAATTCAACTTATGCACACACTAAAGGTTTGTATAAAAATTCAATTGGAAATATTCTAAAATGAGCAAGTTTAGTATCCAAGTACTTGTAGACAAAAACTAGATTTTACCCTAGATGCTTGTAATCAATTACAATCGATATCATTCACATGTGAAGCGTCGCGAATTACAGCATATAAACGAGTTTCTGACGATTGGCAGATATGGATATCAAAATACTAGGCAAAATAGCTTTAATGCATCGAGTGGCCATGTAACCCAGCCAATGACAAATAAACGGCTAGATATCCATATTCCCTTTCAAAATTCGCCTTTAAGTTATGTCATGTGTATGTGTGTTGTTGAATTTGTGTGGAGTGTGGTGTATGTGTTGGGAAACCTGAATAATTAAACGCATGAGAGGATAAGTAAAAGAGAAAGAGGATACTGTCGTCCTGGCAGACCGTCGATGACCATCCTACGGGTGTGTTCGGGGGAGCTGATAGATGCGGGCCTGACGTAGGAGGAGGCGAGAGGGCTAGCTGGTGACAGGGTCTGCTTGAGGGATCTATAGATGTCCACGTGCTCCACATTGGAGCAAACGAGGCGAGAGAAGAATAATAATAAGAAGAAGAAGAAGACGATAAGTAGGTTATAATAAGTATACAATCAATAAAAAAATTCTACTAGTTACGAGACAAAACCTATCTCTTCGTCAGGACCATCAACAAAAATAATAAACAAATACCACAATACCACGAAACAGGGTCTAGTCTTTGGGTCTTCTTCTATTGTTTTAATATTGTGGATTGATCTGCAGTAGACAGTTGAAATTATCAAAATACACTGCACCAAGTGTACGAATGCAGTGCCCTATGCCCATTGGGTTCGAATAGAAGACACTTGCATCTCTATCTCCACTTGTTGCTAAGCCGTTTTCTTCAGATGTGCGTAGGTGGTATAGCTCACATCGTCCCTCAACTGCTCAAAATATTCATGGAAGAGTTATTCTCCGAGATTAGTGCCCTCAACAGTTTTTTCCAGCACAGATACAAAAGATTGTTGTGGCGTAAAATATTCCCAATCCAATTGGACCTATTGAGATTATTTTTAACAAATAATGGGTATCTTCTCTTTATCTTCTTGATACCTCGTTATTTGTCACGTGGTCGCTATATTTGATTTGTAGAAGTCTTTTGTATAGTAGTTACATAATAATACAAAATCAGCGTGGGGATTTGATACTTAATTGGTTGTCATTTAAATATTTTTTCTGCCAATCTGTTCAATAGCGTATCTCCATTTCGGATTAAAAATGGTTTTAGAAAATCATTAAACAAGCAAATCACTTTGATTTTTAACATCATTTTTATTCATGAAAGCCGTGCCAAATTAAAATATCGTTTTCATAAATTCGAAACGTTATGCGGAACATCAAAGATTTTCCATTGTTCAGATTTTAAAACCGAATAACAATACGTTTCCAAGTACCCATGCAGCTGTCACAGCTTCTCAAAATCCTAGATTCAAATTTTATTCGCACATAAAAAATCCTCCCCTGAAGCTCTTGTTTCCAATAAAGGTTCAATTCATT
>JAGVSP010001486.1:0-41304 GCA_022494985.1 Micrasema minimum
TTTCTTAATCATCTTTAACGAGTAAACGTTATTAAAACTGTTTAAAAAATTTATTTTTATGTAAAAAAAAAACAATTGCTAAGCCATCTATATCTACGTTATTATAATTTATTTGTTTGTTTGTTTGTACATTTTTATTTAGCTATAAAAAAAAAAAATTCTTACAGCTAATATATGTCATAAATATTTATTATTACATTAGTAAACTAGTTATATGAGTTGATGGAAAAAAAATATTCTTATGTTAAATCTTAATGACATAATCAAAATAATTACTGCCACCGTCAATGTTTTTAGAAGAATTAAGTTTAACTGTCACGTAAATTTTTTTTTCGGTAAAATTGTTATAATATAAATAAATTTGGACGCAGCAACCTCCAATAACTGGAGTCGTGAAGATGCGGCGTTGGACCTGGCTTGGGCATGTACTCCGGATGCCTCGGGAGAGCCTGAACCCGAACTGCCTCTTCTTTACCCCTGCAGGATCCCGCCGTCCCGACAGTCCGTCGATGACTATTATACGGATGTATTCGGCGGAGCTGATGGATGCGGGCCTGACGTGGGAGGAGGCGAGAGAGCTGGCTCCTGGAGGGATCTAGTGATGTCCACATGCTCCACATAGGAGCGAACGTGGTGAAAGAAGAAGAAGAAGAAATTTGCTTAACGCTGAAAAGGATATCATCAAAATATTTTTATGTGGATAAAGTAAAAACGCTGAGAGAAAAAAAAATTCTTGCAAGAGATATAAAACTGAACAAGAAGAAAACTTTTCTTAGATTAAAAATCTAGGAATCTTTTACATCGTAAATTATGTGGAAAATCTTAGAAAAAGAATATTCAAATCACGCGCCCTACAGTCGTGTCCAATTTGTTTTTCCCTTATCACTCAGGCACTGATTCAATTCGTGGACTCGGGGGAGGAGGCTAATCAACAAAATGAAAAAAATAAGATGGTACGTGAGACAGGTCAAATGAGGATTAGTAACGTCACGATTGCTTGTCTACCCGTGGCGGTTATCCGCGGAAAACTACTTCGTGGTTTGTAATTTATTCCTTCGAACTGTTAAAAGCGTGGTACGTGATTTTTTCAATATTATTTTACCTTTTTTATCTTCGACTACCTTTTTTAAAGTTTTAAACTGATGTAGACTACTAATATTACTACTATCTCTTTTTCGCACCCAATGGTGCGTAGGGCAGTGTGTATTGATCATTTTATTACATCTTAAAAATAATAGTGTATATGATGTAAACACATCGCAAAAATGTTTGATCAAACTGATGACCAGACTGAGTCCAATTAACACTAGGAATTATTATTTTATTTTCCGACATATATATGTATGTTCAATGCATTGATTTATTATTTTTATGAGTACTTTTTTTTCCTGTTTTACTTTTTAGAAAAAAACTGTTTTGCAAAATTGAAATAGGTTTTTACCACTAGATATGCCAAATATAAGGGAAAAAACTACTAAGGTAAAAAAAGGCTGATGTTCAGAATGACTATTGGACTAAAGGCGCCTGAATTGCTTGGCCTAGAATAAGGCTTCAGAGTAGTAACAAAGATGGGAACAGATAATGAAAGGAGATGGAATTATCGTGTCTATCTACTTTTCTAGATGGCAGAAACCTTTTTGACCGGGTGGCACTTCAGTAAAATAAAAGTGAATTCAGACATGAAAAATAGTATATAATTTAAGCTTTCAATTCGTTATTGATTATTTGTCAATATTCTTTGTGTCCACTGGAATATCAATAAAAATCTAAGGAGTACTTAAATGAATCGTAATAATTCTGACGACGCGTTGTACTTATTTATTTTCGGACAATTAACGAATTGCCATTTTCTTGGAAAAACTCATCAAGAACGCTGTGTACGATATCGCAATTCTATTTTTTTTTAACCACGTCAACAGGCTAGGAGGCCCAATTACAGAGGAGAGCAACGTCACAAACACCCAGGCTTGAGAAAAATCTCTATTTTTGTGTTCTCACCGGGAATCGAACCCGGAACCTACGTATCGCGAGTCCAGCGTATAGCCATTACGCTACGGAAGCCGCCAAATAGTACGAATTTTTTTTAAAGTATTATTATAATATTGGCCCATATGTATTTTTTTTTTTATAGGAAAACCAACATTTTATAATAAATAAACCAATTAAAGGTTTTCACAAATAGCATAACACAATATAGATTTAAAAAATATTCTCAACATTTTTTTTTAAAAATGTATATGTAATAAAATGTGTTTTCACTCGGAAAATCAACGCCGCACATTATCAATGTTGTTCTCAAATACATAAATCTATCTTCAATGATTTTGAAATATTATTAAAATCATTGGAAGCTCGCCATAAACATTAATTTTGTCTATAATTTTAATGAACAAGAAGAGTGTAAAACCCCCTTCAAATCGGCCCATGTCAAGCCTAATGAAATAGAGATTGACGAAAATATTATTTGACTATTATCAATTTACTAACTCTATTTCAGTTCATGCAATACAACCTGAAATGAGCTGAACACTATCCCATTACAACGTGGCAATCAAGGTTCAATCCAGGTTTCATTATTATTCATGGCTCGTGACGCTGTCTCACCGGCTGGAGTTTCATTTCATTTAATTAAACAACTTTTATTATGGACTTAAAGTGCAGGAAGGAAGATAGAAGCTGTTGTGTTAATTTTTAATTAAGTGCGCAGGTGGCGTGATGCGGCATGAATTCAGTTCAGTTACCTGTCACTATTTTAGTATTAATTTAGGTCATCAATGTTAAATAATTAACTATTTTCGTGAGAAAAATATTGCGCCACCCCCTAAGCGAACTAACATGACTTAAATTTCTCTTTAATTTTTATAATGATAACAAACATAACATAATTCATTTCAAATTAAATCTGGAGCTTTCCTCCAAAGAATTCCGTAATACGCCTTCAAATAATACATCAAGCGACTACTCGACCAGTACAATGAGACTTGTAAACGCTTAAATATTCAGATTTCTTTTCCGAGTATCTTAATATCTCTTGAGATAAAAATTGCAAAACATAATGCCTGAATTGATTTTGATAGAAAAAAATCCTTTAATATTTTTGTTGTTTTTATTTCAGTAAAAGTAAATTTAAATACATTTTTGAACCTATCAATGAACCGTGTAAAAACAGAGAACAGTATTCTAACTTCACTCTAAGTACATTAATTATTATATTTAAACTAACTACTTTAAATACGTTTAATAGTTGATGTTATACCTTTAAGCATTATATTGAAATCATATTGATACCGCGTATTCAACAATATGCATAAAAACTTAACCAAATGTATAGCGAATGAACTTATTGTAACTTTGCAATAAGCATTCAAATAACCCAAACGCTCAAAGTTAGATCGCTCGATTGATCAAATTATTTTAATATCATAATAAAAACACCAATAACAGCTAAAGTTCACACATAAAAGTAACAAAGAGAGCCGGATACTTTGTATCAAGTTTAAACAAAGAAAAATAATTTTTATTTTACCTTTTCCACCCCTCGGTAGGGTGCAGAACCTACAGAGGAATGAATTAAAAAGGGCATTAAATAGCATAGTGCACGCGACTGTCGCCTTGTCTAATGGAAAAAGCCATCACCAGGGTAGGATTAGAGACAGGTTTAATGAGCTAAATAATTAAGGGCTGAAGGATAAGTAAAATGTAGTTTATACTTTCCTTCCATTCTTTTATCCTCACCTAAAGGTGCACAGGGCAAAGCATTTGATTAATCTACACAGTATGTCTTAATCAAATCAAGATAAACAGTCACGAACGCCATTGGATTAGTCTTTTATTTTAGTATCTGTCAGAGGTACCATTTTTTCAGTTCACAGTAGTTTTTTACCCAGCCGGGAAACGAACTGGGAATTCATGTTAGCCCAGCGTTATTGGGGTGAACACCATAATAATACTTTTATCTTTTATTAAAAGTCGTCAGAAGAGTTGGGTATTATATGTATATACATACAAGGATAACGTTTTTTTTTTAAAGTTTTTTAATTTATTTGTTGTCTGAGCTTCCTGTTACATTTTTTGTAGGTAGGTACATAATACTTTAATTTAAAGAACGGATACAAGATGAGCATAAAAGTTATCAGTGGATAGATAGTCTTTTTTTTAAAAAAAAACTTCTAAAAAGGTTCTACTTCGAAATGTGAAACCTTGTTAGTCTCTGGTACAAATGTAAGTTTTATTCTTCAAATGCGCAAATAAAATGTTTATTTTTAGTTTAACGACGCCGACGTGGACTAAGATATAAAATGAACCGATAACATTCCTTCTTCCGTTTATACTTCCTTTACTTGGGTACTACAGCATCTAGTATCTACCCAATATAATATAAAAATAATAGATATGGTACTATTCCACAAAAGTAAATACATTTTAAAAAAAAAACAGTTTTCCATTTCCGGGATATGCATCAACCTGTTGAGAATTTCGTTTAATAATTGTGAATTTCGGTATTAGATCGAGTTTAATAATATTTCATATCAAAAGTAAAACGGTTCTGAAGAAAAACGTGATGGTATGAATAGAAATGCAATTTAAATAAAATTGGCATCTTCTGTTAGACCATCAAGTACGCACAGGGAATTTGCGGGGTAGATCACTGGTCCGTCGGGAATTTTCGGGAGGAAAATAAATTTCATCGCATTTTATTGCAACACGACTTGCCACAAGAAAAGCCCCAGGGATTCTATGCCGAAGTCGACTTGTCAAAGAACCTTGAGTCAAGAATCGACGAAGGACTTACAACGCTCCGCCATTTTCTTACGGGTAAATTTTGAATCTTATTTTAACAGCCGGAGGAAACAAAATACCAAAAAAAACAACGCTATTATACTTTGATAAAGTTCAATAATACCTATGTAGATACTTTCTTGGAAGCTTAACTTAAAATATTGTATAAGTACGTCAAATATCTATTAAAGTAAAGTAATGAAATTTAAGCATTGTATTTTTTATTTTAGGGGCATTTAGGTATTTAACCATACAATTATATATCGATAATGTTTTTTTTTGTTTTTTAATTGGTATCAGTACCTACGTTTTTCACTTACTTTTTTTTTCTATCCCTTTTCTTCTTCCTTTTTTCTTGCCCCGAAACTAAGCTATTGGCTGCCAGTTCCCGAGCATCTTCCTAGTCAGGTCAACGTCTCGTAGTTCAAACTTACTGCCAACGAATCGTGACCAAAAGACATCCTTGGATATTTATGTATTTTTAGCATCCTTTTCATAATACTATATAGAAATCCGTATTATTCCTGAATTTTCTTTAGACACTTAAAAAATACAAAGCAGTGGCATGCCATAATATCTCTATTTCTTCCCTGTTCTATGGTCCTTTTGACGTACGTTTCTCGTTAAAATTGTTTTATCTTAAAATCAAGCAAAAAAAAACCCACCCCATTGAATTTTTCATCGAAAACCTCATCTCAAAACGGAAATAAGAGAGGTTTTGTCACGAATGTCATTTTCAGAAAATTAACAACTAACAGGGTGACGCGAAATAGGCGTTCGAAATGTAATTTACCGAGAGTGTATACGTTTTTTGGTGTGGTTTTTACAATTAATAAATAATACGCTTCCAAAAACCCGGAAAATCGACACTATTATTATTATATTAGCGATTGAAGATAATTTTAATCAATCATTGATATAAGTTTTACAGATAAATACATTAGGAAAAAAATAATTTTATAAAAATTGATCATAAGTGCTGTTTATACGTACAAGTGGTAGCGGTATTGTATTGGTATTAAAAAATATATTTATTCCGTTTTAGGCACAAACAATAAACTATATATATTGATATTAATTGCATGTATCAACAAATATTTTCATCTATCATGTAAAATGTAGATAAGTATTTGATCGTTTAATATTAGTTCATATTAAATTTGCTGGCAATTACTACCTATTTCAACAAAAAGTTTTCTTAATTTTTAACGATAAAACGAGTCATGACTAGACTTGTAGGGCTATTAAATTTTAATGAGTTCATTCTTCACAACACCTGCCTTTAAAAGCACATTTCTCAAATGCATAATTTAACACTTCGGATAGAAATTTTGTCTTCAACATTAAAGGGCTTTTTCTATACAGGTAGGGCTATTAAATGTTCCTATAAAACAACAACTTTCTCACCGTCTTGCATATTCTGTTATCAAATATTCATATTCATGAAGTATTAAAACACGAAAAAGAATGTTGAAAAAGAAATATCGCCAAGAATAGTTTTTAATGCTAACTTTGGCGACACACACGAATCAGATGAACAAAGATATCATATTTCATTTACCGACCCTATAAAAATAAAGGTTATTTTGGCCTCGCTTATTTTTAGAACATGACATTTAAAGTTCAGCTATGAAATACGTAAAAGTCTACTTGGTATTGGTTAGAATAATGGTTTCACACTACAAAAACAACAAAAAACACTGCTAACTTTATCGTTGACTATCGGTTATTAAATTTACTGTTTTTTTAAGCAACAAGACCAAAAGTAAATACAAACGTAAAATATGCTGTAAAGGGCAAGCGGTGCCTACTTAGCATAGACAAAGAAAAAGAATAAATCTAGTCTAGGAAATCTATCATGACGCCTATTATTATTGCTATTGTAAATTTGAAGGTAGGTATTTATTTTTTATAGCATTCTGTTGTAATACTTCAAATTGTCTTTTTTCTTGAGAGATTTAAAAACTGTTGTTAATAAATAGGCTTTCCAGTTACGTTTTCATCACGAATTTCCTTAAATAGTAGTTAAATAATCGTAGTTTCACGAGGCATAAAAACATTAATTTATTTCCGATTCGAAGAAGTTTCCAGAACTCAAAGTGTCTTGTTTATTAGGAAACTTGGCTTTTCAGTATGAATAAATTTATTTTCACAACATTTTAACTTTGTTTATAGTTTGAACCAAAAGAGGCATCGAATAAATGTGTTTTAAATTGATGAAAAAAATGTGACGAAAGCTAAAGATAAAAGGTTTCTGTTTTATAGAAACATTTAAAGTTAAATCGACTATCATTATGTGATACCTCATTACCTTTTTGACATTAAATATCCATTTGTTAGGCACTCCTAAGCGG
Organism: Micrasema minimum; assembly: GCA_022494985.1. Lineage (NCBI taxonomy): Eukaryota > Metazoa > Arthropoda > Insecta > Trichoptera > Brachycentridae > Micrasema > Micrasema minimum. The sequence goes on from JAGVSP010001486.1 coordinate 7,134, forward strand.
GCGTTTTTTAATGTCCAATTTTCATGGGAACAGCGCGTTTTCTTTTGATACAATCACCAGAAATAGCTTTTCAGTGCGCTTCAGAAAACGCCAAGATGGTTTAATGTACGCAGAAAGTAAATAAGAATGAAAAAAATAGCCGCCATAACTCAAGGGAACATTATTTACTTGGAATTTAGTCTGTTGCTGTTATTGCAGCCATTTAAATCGCATCAGCATGACATGTGTTGTTCCTATAAAGCGGGTTTTATTATTTTAATATAGTGTATAAATAATGTCACTCGAGGAACAGTGAGTAATAAAACAAATAACGTTAAGATATTTTCCTGATTTTTTATAAGAGAAAGTTATGTTAAATTTAAAGAAATTGAGGTATTTTAATGTAGCCTGCCTACGTAATAATGGTTATTTATTTACTGAGTGTGTTTAGTTTTGATCTGTTTAAACGCAGGAGAGGATAAGTAAAGAGAAAGAGGATATCAGTGACAATATCAGACATATAAACGTAAAATACTGGTGATCCTGGAGTAATAATTATAAGAGAAAATGTTAAATGACCAGAAACGTATTTTAATGTAGCCTGCCAAAGTAAATGTATTTATTTTATGTTTCGTTTAATGTATGTATATCCCACAATATCAGACATATAAATAAACTACATTAGTAATAATAAAACCTTGACCATCCCAAAAAAATGTGATTTTCTGACAATGCACAAAAATAGTAAATAATTTGAGTAGTTTTATGAAATACAGTTTTTGCAAATAGTAAATATTAACAACATAACAAATATTTATCTTAGTGAAAAAAATGAGAGAGTATCGGTAATCTGTTTAAATATAACAAAAATTCTAAATAAAGTTTCTTTACTCTAGAGAACAAAAAGAGAAATCTGTAAAAATAAGCACGCCTTTATATTAAGTAAACTTTATTTCCTTTTTAAATACTCTTTTTGCAGTTGCAGGTTTTAATGTCGCGAAGGGAGTTAAAAGTTAGCGGAAAAGTGATAAACCTTTAGGACCTCCAGGGGTCACTTTAGGTGGAGTCAACTTTTGTAAAATGTTTTATTCTTAAAGTTCGTCACATTATTTCCTTTAGAGTTTTGAGTTCAAGAAAAATATAGAAATTCTTCAAAATTGAAAGTAGGCCAGCTGTGGTTGATGTGTTTTAATTTATTTTATGGAAAACTATTTCAAAAACTTTTTGGTGTAAGACCTAAGCTTTTATAATATTACCAAAAGTAAATTCAAATTAATGGTCGTGCACTTTCAAATCAAATTTTATATTAACGGTACGTAATATCGTGTCTCTGTTGACATGTAATTATAATTCAATGCAAGTCTGTCGTGGATATACTCCAGTATTTTTCTTTAAATATTTGAACGGATTCAAAATGTTGTCGAGTCAATATAAGGATTTTCAAGACACTCCAGGAAATTGGTTTTTAATACAGAAAGTTTGCTATTTTTCTAAGTATTTTTCTCAATCTCGTATTTTTATGGGAGTTGGATCCTGAGAAATCTAAATTTGCTATTTTACGCAAAAAAAAATTATTTGGGGTGATAATAAGTATTTGTATACACGGACACCTTACAATGAATTATGATACAAAAGAAATACCTAGTTTTAGGTATATTTATCCTATTTTATTTTTTTTAATATAATTAAATCGTTTTAAAAGAAGTAATTAAATGTACTAAATCACCAGTTTTCCATTTTTTGATGACCTATAAAATTTTATTTTATTGCTTTGTTGGCCAATTTTAATCAGAAAACATGGACAATTGTCAATAAAGTTCTGAAAGTATTATTGTTATGACAAACTGATGACAAACTGCAAAAATTGCGGTTTATCGGGACGGCGTTATTTTAAGTTATGATTATTTCTCAATAAAGACTCAATAAAAAAAAATAAAAATAAAAAAAATCAAAAATTCAAAAATTTAAAAATTCAAAAATTAAAAAATTAAAAATCAAAAAATTAATTAAAAAGATTAAAAAATCAAAATAATAAAAAAATTTACTTAAAAATTAAAAAAATTAAAAAAATTAAAAAAAAATTAACACTATCCCCAAATTTAAAAGCTGATCCCTCAAAAAACTGAACAATCATCATTTATTTACTTAAAGAAGTAATAGCTAAGAATATTAACAAGACAAATTGGTTTATTTTTTATTACCTATTATAACTGTAGCGCAAAAGTTACTTTACTTTCACTAGCCAAATATAAAAAATCGACCCAATGGAAACCTACGATACATACATTAATATTTACTTAAATGTAATTCATTTGAGTCGAGAAATTCAAGAAACACGGTTTTCTCTTTTATCGAACGATAAGGATCCTTTCAAATGCATTCACTTTAATACGTTAAACAATGATTACCTGTCGGAAAATGAAGCAAGGGAACAAATTTTCCTAGAAATGTTACTCTCGTAATCTTTCGAACTGAACAAACTACCCTTGATTCATTACTCAGTATACAGAGGTGGACCTAACGAAACAAAAACAATACACGTTGTTTTAAATTACAGAGCTCCGCCTGTCTCACTACTATTGCATACCGCATGCATTTTTCTCGTTAGCGATACACCCCTGTTTTCAGGGGCGGACGGTCGGAGTTTTGAAATTTCACAAATAAATATACGTATAAAGTTTTGCATCAAACATTTTGATATTCATTTTTGTGACTAAACGCGTTGTTGAACTTTCTGCCATATTTATAAGAGAAACAAAGTTGTGGTATAGTTAGGATACAAATATCTCCAACGTTTCCCCTATACGCACCTGATGGTGCATAGAACACCCCATTGGTATACCAAGTGCAGTGCATCTCGATCATTTATTACATGACAATATTTTTTGTCTCTTATTATTTCTAAAAATAGCGAACATTAAACATGCTATATAATAAAAAAGGTACTCTATTATTAACTTTATCTATACAATATAATATTATAGATAATATATATACACTTACATCATATGTTATTTATGAACTAATATTTAAGTCAACATTGAATACTTCAGTATCGTTTTCCAACTATAAAGATTGAGAGATTCCATAAGATATTTGACATCTTTAAGGTTTAGTTTTTTTTACCCTCCAAGTCCAAGTCTCCACTATTAACAATATTTTTATATTTTTTATTATTGTATATTTTTCTTACATATTTATGTTACCTATTATTTATCTTTTTGAACGGGTGGTGCCCAGTGGTAGAGTCACGGTATTTGAGTGTAGAGATCCCCGTTTTGAATCCCCAATCCACGTTCGGCCTCGTTTTGATCCTATCTCAAACACATGCCGCTTAGGTATCATTAAAAATAGTTATTAGTTAGTATTAATTTTTCCTTAAAAATCTCAATTCGGCTCTGCAGCACCGGTAAAACATCGTTATACACCGCTCTAATAAAATGTCTCGTTTCTCCCTACAAATTCTTACTCTAATCTGTGCACCGACGTTGACAAATAAGCCAAAGGAAAAAACTAATATGGCAATGCATGAACACATTATGCTGAGCAACAATAATCATTTTAGAGAGAATTTGCAAATGAAACCATCATAATAATGCATGGTGCTTATGACCGTTTTATGTGTGAATTCTCTACAACATTTCGTATTCAAAGCGATGTACTAGGCACCCCGTCTTTCTTAAGGGAGCCATTAGGGTGACAAACGTTATTTGCGTTAACCAGTCGTATTTCATAGCGAAGGAACGTTCAAACACAAAGTGAGCAGTTATTTCACAATTAATAATATGCGCTGATCGTTTTATGTGTTCAAAATAAAAACATTTGTGTAACTATATTGATATGAATTTTCAATGTATTTTTCATTTAAAAATTAAGTCCCAACCAGTGGAAAATAACGACAGGCACATTTTACTTCAATTTTTCTTTCAAAATTATCATTATATACAGTGTGTTTTTTTATATTCATCTGAAAAAAATTGTCACGGTTTTAACCCGGATGCGTGCAAGCCAATTGTTTTTTTTAATACCTACTCATTTCCGCAACCTTAACACCTTCCTGCAAAAATGGCACGTTTTCTGTATTTAAAAGAGTGGAGGCTACTATTTTTTTTTTAAATATAGATGAGAGCACTATTTTTTTTAACCACCCTAACAGACCGAGAGGCTTATTACAGAGAGGAACAACGTTACAAACACCCAGGCTTGAAGAAAATCACTTTTTACTTTTGTGTTCTCAACGGAAACCGAAAAAATATATATAATTACTACCCGCATACGCATAAAACAATAACGTCAGAGTGCAAATCTGATTTTTACTTGCAACAATACAGTTTCAATAAAAATTATCCGTTTGTTCATAGACACCAGAATAATCATTTTTTTCTTTTCAGTTACTGGGCGCGTCTATCTTTGGTCTATCGCTGTGGATTCGAGTGGAGCCAGGATTCAACGAATGGATCGATGTCCTGAATATCCAGGAGTACTATATCGGGATCTATATCCTGATTATATCTTCAGTTATCGTCATGATTGTCTCCTTTATCGGCTGCGGTGCTGCGCTTATGGAAAACACACTGGCCCTTACAGTCGTAAGTCATTTATTTCTATATATTTTTTAAACGACAAAGCACCTATGTCGAGTGATATTATTTCGTATTTATTATAACTCAAAATAAATCATTAAGGCATCAACAAAACATATACTTTTCGAAGCATCGAGGACATAGGGTCTAATGCAAAACGTTTCACTAGTTATCACAAGTACGTAAATTCCACAAGATTTCATAGTGTTTTTGCCCGTACTTTGTATCTGTAAATTCTCAAAAATGCTTAATATTTAAATCAATATGTTAATCTTCTTCATCTATATATATGATAACTGCACTTGTTAATATTATTTATAAGAAATTGAAGACGTTTTGTGATTATTCTGTTGAACAATTGTTAAATAATATATATTCAAGTACATAAGGCGAAGTTCTTCAGTTTAAATATTAAATTAAATCCGGATGTTAGTCCTGTAGTAAGAGTCGTCGTTTATTACGTTCTAAATGTTTAAAAGTAGTCACAGTGTTTTATTCTTAATCATTTTAAAATGAAATTCATTTTGATTCGACGAAATTAGAGAATCTTTTTTATTACAAAAAATAAAGGTTCTTTTGATATACATTATCAATGCATCTTTTAGGTACCAAGTCTTATGCAAAAAAAATGAAAAAATAATAGGTATATTATACAATAACGTTTTTCAAAAATATTCAGCGTCTACGTTATGGCGAATACGTATGCAATTCAACAATTTTAACATATCTTTGTCCCATACACATTTTCACCTAATGCGCATAGGGTGGTATTTTAACAGCAGAGATAAAATCCAAGAACGTGTAAAATGAAAAATATTCATATAATGTTCGGTAACTACATGCTGGCAACGATGTAATCTTCATTATCGCCAAAGCCATTTCTTCGATGTGGGAAGATCTCAATTGTAATACGTAATAATGACGTAATACGTTCTCCACACCGGAGCATTTCGTATTTGGAATGGGACATTATGACGTCATCTTCCCTCAAAACACTTCAGCAACCGCTAAGCATTTACCGCGCAACAATGGGCACTTTTAGGAACGTGGTATCTAGGCGAGTTATAGCGGACGGAGGTGTTGTCTGCGTCTTATTTTCGGAGCATGTGCAAATGTGATTTTAGGAATTTCTGAGAGCGAGAATGATATTAAGCCAGCCAACAAACAAAAAAACATCTACTTTAAATTCTGTAATACAAGCAAAAACCATTGACAGATGTTTTTTGTAAATGGAAAAAATATATATCTAAACTACAATATGTCAATATTCTTAAAACCACAGCACGGAAGGTTCGGGTCTGCTTCCCAGTAGGTTATATCTCAAAGATGTTAAAAGATTTTTCTCTAGTAGAAGTTGTTCCCATTGTACTGAGCCGCCTGCGCTTCGATTCTGTAAGTGTTTTTAAACTACTGCGCATACGATTTTGTACTGAATTCGTATGCGCAGAAGTGTCTAAAACCTTAGAGAATCGCACCGCAGATCTGTTAAGATGGTAAAAGATTTTATAAAACGTTTATTTATTTTTAAATTAAGAAAAATTAGAACCGGTAGATATTTTATATTTTAGTTTGAAGGGATGGGTTTTCTTCCTTTTTTCTAGCTACACAAATTTTGCTTTAATCAATACCTTACCCTTAAAATCTAATTATAAAAAATGAATGCCTTTAAAAACGTTTGTTTTTATGTTCTTTAGAAAAACCTTACAATCATTTTCGCTACTAGGTCTACTTTTCAAAATTTAGGTTAACATACTCCCTAAATCAATGAACATATCTTTAATTTCCGATTTGACATTATGACAAAATGGCTGTCATCTGTGGTATGTTTGTGCCCAAACAATCTGAGAAGGTTCCTAGACCGGCACACTTCCGTTTCCGACAGCCGGAAGTTGGACCCACACGACAGCGCCATGTGATTGTTTTAGTTTCCGGATCCGACTTCTGTTCGTCAAGTGACAGCTAACATGGCGATGGCATCAAAGCTTCAAACATAACATTATCGATCTATCGAGAATGACAAAACGCTGCTTTAGGTATTGAAATTATGTAGACCTTCATAAATGTATAAAAACGAGGACACAAAAGGGTGAGGGGTGTTAAGCAGAGAGGTGGGGGATTTTTAATAGTTATGAGCACGATCTAATTATTTCATTATGCCGATAATCAAATAATTTCAATTATTCGTTAGTCGTCATCAACGCAAATTTTTTTTTTTTTAGTTTTGCTTTGAAAATAGATAACTTGTAAATTGTAGATATGAAACTGTGTTGTTTCTTCTCTTGGAAATTGTCAAATCGATGGTAATTCCTCGTATAAAACTACAATTTGTGTAATAATGGTGAAGGATTCCGAACCTTTTCTGTCGGGCTAAACAAGGACATCAAACGGGGTATTGACTATAATGGGCCGCGTGAGAATTTAGATCGGATTTATCCCTCCAAATTGGTATCATCACTGACTGTAATTGCCCAATAGGACACCATATAATATGTAGGTTGAACATCGAACTATTAAAATAACTCTTCTGCTATTTTTTTCCAGTGTGCGATAAATTTTTGGTATTCTTTTTCTTTAAATACTTCCTGAAGTAGTTCTGTGTAATAATGTGGTACAAATATAATCAAAATATTGCATTTATTTTACGTACTTTAAGGATAATGTATTAATATAAGTATTTTTTACTGCGAAACGTGGACTTGACTTGGGAGGATGCACGGGAGCTGGCGGCCGATCGCTTGGCCTTGAGGCAGTTTGTGGAATCCATAAGCTCCACGTAGGGAGCGGATATTGTATGACAATGGTGATTTTTAAAAAAAAATACACATGCAAGCATAAAAAAATGTGTTTGTGTTTTTTTCTTATTTTTATTTTAAGTCTAGTATTTAATACATTTACCTTTAGACAAAACTGCAAAAATATAATGAGACCGTATTTACCGAAATTGGCTATTTATTTTCATTCATAATGAATTAAAGAAATGTATATATTTCCAACAAAAATAAATCATTGGCTCCCTAATAAATCAAAATAAATTTATGTGGGCAAGTTATATTGCTATATACATTATCATTTTCATGGCAGATTATTATTAAAATGATGCTTCTTTATATACCTAACCAATGATGTACGAAAATGTGTATTTGGATTTTTTTTTAATGAGCAGTTTAATAAAACACTACTAAACAAAACCATTCTAAACTTAAAATACCTATCGCTAAAATGAAACATGAAATCGCCTTTTTAAAAATATTCCAGTGAGTTTCGTTAAGGCTCGGCGCAGGCGCCAAAAAATTAGCAGCCTCCCTTCGTAGCGTAATAGCTTCTACACTGAGCTCACGACACAGAGGTTTCGGGTTCGATTCCTGGTCAGATAAAAAAAAACAAAAGTGATAATTCTCAAGCCTAGATGTTTGTGGTGTTTTTCCCGTCTTTTATTAGACCTCCTGGCTTGTTGAGGTGTAAAAAAAAAACTAGAAAAAGCAAAACCTCTTTCTGCGATTCAAGTGCGATTGTTATGCTTAGAACGGCAGTGTTGTATTGTGAGATATCATTTAACACAGTTCACCAGACTTCTGTAGTATGGTTGATTTATGTCTCTTCCGCTATACTCCTCTCCCGCGGCCACTTCTGAATTTTATTAACGCTTCCCTTGGCAGTATTACCATCAAATGGCCATTAATCGTGGCTGGTAAGTTCGACTACGAAACAATTAAATTTCTATCAGCCACCGGTCCAGAGAATAATTAAACCTGCTCTGCTGTAGGAAGATTTATTTTTCATTTACCGACTCCGCTTTTTCAATCTAAATAATTTCAGAGAACTTATTGGCTCCTGAATTTTTAACAGGAAATTTGAATTTATTTCTTACACCTTTCGTTGCAAAAACGGTTTTTATGTCTTAGTGCTTTGGTGGAAGGTTAATCGTGAAACGTTTTTACACTTAAAAATCTTGTGAAATTTCCATATTATTTTATGTGCGAGTATTTAAAAATGCTGCCACTATAACATGTGATTTCTAAAGAAAATTAACGTATTCTCAAAATTACTAGTGTCTCAAATTTGATGTAGGTACTGATTTTATACAACTTTTTATTTTAATTTTTTGTCGCTTATTTAAGAATTTTTTGTGGTTGTTACTAAAAAACACACATTCATCCTGTCACTTTTTTGCTATGAACCAAAATATTTTTGTACATTTTTATTCTCCCGCATAAGCAATAGCAAATAAATATTCATATTAAATGACACGAAAAAAGTATTGTTCGAATATGAAATCCAATATAGTACGTATCTTAAAAATCTAAATAAAAAATAGCTTTATAAGTTCGTCACTTCCTTTTTAAAAACACCAATTCTCTACTTTCATCACTTAGAGAAACCAATTCCTAAAAGTGTAAAGTCAAATAATGAGATTAAGTGATTTTCCTAATACACACAAGCTAACCTCGTGTAACACAAGTACAGTTGGAATTTATACCGCTAGCCGTAGATTCGACAACAGAGTATAGTGAATAGAGGTATAGAGAATGGAACATACAGCCTTAGTTTGGCGCCCGTAATCCGCTAAAAGGGTCGCCATGCGCCATCCTTCACCCAGCTTGGGGTTGCAAATCCGCTTTGAAATGTTCGTCACCGACTAAAGTAATCATTATTCTGATGCCTGCATTCCTTGCTAAATAGATGGCGCCCTTGTCCAACGGCTTAGACCTTTATTCACCGCCACCCTCGTAAAATATAATCTCCTGTCTTTTAATCAAATTTATTCAGCGTGCAATTATATTTAAAGAACGCTTAGCTTACGAATCTTCGTAAGCGCCAAGCCTAGAATTTGTAAGGAAAGATAAAGGAGACGTTTTAACTTTTAACATACCAACCCATTTGGAGAACACAAAAATTTTCCAATAATTCTCCATTTTGATTTGTTGAACGCAAAGGCAAATTGAAGAAAAAGTCGTTCTATTTTATTTATAGTTAACCATGTACGCACCTACGTAAGGAAACGTAGATACGTATAACATAGTTGAGAAGTGTGAATTTAAGAACACTTTAAAAATACGTTAAATAGTTACCAAAAAATAAAACTTAGATATTGTTTAACTGTTTGACTGATCATTAAGAAGTACTCGTTAGTTTTAAGATTTTTACAATAATGTTCATAGAAATTCAATAATATAACATAATATCATATAATAATAATATAATTAATATAATAATACAACGTAAAAGAAACGTGAATCACATCAATGTAAAAGTCAAGAATTTTAGAAAGTCGTGGTTATTTCTCTCCCATTGAATATTCTTCTTTCATTTACCTACAAAATGAACTATTTATGTGTGTATAGCATCACGAGTAAGATGCATATAATTATTATTGAAAACGTAGGCGTAGGTACGTAATAAGTTATTCATGAAAATCAGTGATTCATCAAATTGTTATCCCGGTACATAACTCTACTCAAATTGAAATTCTGCCATTAAAACGCCTTAAGTGTCTATTATTTACAAAATAAACAGCAATTCGTCTGGATAATATCCAGATCCACATCCAAAACATTACCATGAAGGATTCTAGCACTGGTCCTAGAGCTTTTACGCAAAAGCTTCTCAAGACCACGATACCAATCTGACTTTCAAATCGCCTCACGTAGACTCAACGGGCGGTGGTTTATTTCTACCAGATAACGTACAACACTGCCTGTAATCTTACCTTAGAAAATCGCAAAGAAAAAAATGCATATTAAATGAGCCATTCGTTTCAAAGCTGGATAACAGGTACAGGGAAAGATTTATTTTTTTAAATGTCACGTTTTTATCTTAGATGGCTGAGAAACCACATCCATTATTTTTTAAAGGCTTTTTTCAGGCCAAATTTTAGTCGTTCAAATTCTACGACCAAATAACTTACTTTTTAAATCACGTTGTTTTTTGAAAGGTGAGGATTTAATCCAAATAATTATGGAAAAAAAATACTTACAAAACCGTACTTTAAAGATTTATAGCCAAGAGGACTATTGCCTATAAAAAAATATAGACCTACCTGTATACCTACATAATACACATATACGGTGGAAAATTGTAATTTGCATCGTTATGAATTAAATTACCGCGCTCATACATCAAATAATGTAATATAATGTTTTTTGTTAATATTAAAATAAACTTTTGAATTTTTATGATATACTCAAATATTTCAATATTGGGGAGGTAAAAAAAGCTTAAAAAATATGTATGCATATTACTTTAATTAATATTTAGGTCCCAATTCATATTTTCAGTAAGTTATAAATTATATATTCATTGAACTGTTTTCTCGCTAGCCTGTAAATAATTAATCATTTTATGTATCTAGAAGTTATTTCTCTTTGACTTCATAATATTATACCAAACATGCATCCGTATGCTACTTGGATACTGATGTACTATTATGAAAAGACACGTAACTTGAGATTTTTTCGTTTTGACATCTTTCTCAGACAACAGCCGTCATTGGCACCGGCTTTAAGAAGATGAAGGCTGCTTCCTTTCTGCGACTGTATCAAATTGAATTCTGATAGAATATGGAAAATTAATGGGATTCACAAGAGAGCATCTGGCACGCTCATGTGTCATGTTCACGGTTCTAAAAATACTACAAAGAACTCCTACGTGCTTGGTTTAAACATTTGAACACCGTACAAGAGGTGCACAGAATTCCTACATTGAATTAAAAATTAGTGTATTAAAAATTAGATTTAAAAATCGTTAAAACATTGATACTCTTTTATTAATATTGCTTTTTCATTGACCGTTGTTGAAGTTGAAATGTTACAATGTTTGTAATAATTATCTGCAATTATCTCTGGAAATTATCTGCATTGATAATTTTATCCCCGCTTTTCCGACGAATATTTTTTTTCCATCGCTGCAAATTAATAAGTTTGCATTGAAATAGTTTTATGTGATACGCAAGATTACGAAATGGTAATAATGTCTATATCTATAAAATGTCTAATATTTTTTTCTTTGTATGGGTAAAGTTGTAGTAAATACCTAATTTTATATATCTTCGGAACGCGAAGGTTTAAACGCTTTGCCATCCTGACAAAAATTAAAATATAATAATTGTTGGAGTCTTGAATGCTATATGGGGTTTCTTAGCTCTTAAAAGAAAGGCAATTTCGAAAGTCATTTTTGTTTTTAAAAATATTCTTGAATGCAAAAATCGGGACTTGATTAAGCATGCAATGATTTTTATAGTGAAACATTCATTTTACAATTAACTTTAAGCCATACCGAAAGATTTACACAGCCCGAAGCTCTGTATAACTGTCAGGAGTAAAGTATTACGTAGAAGTGAACTGTCACATATGAAGAACGTCAGATTGCACTCCGTACCCCATTGTGGGGGTAAATTGAATTGAAAAAGTATGCTCATTTTCTTCAGCTTTCTTGAAAATCTGTTTTACCCCATCCGCCATATTGCAATGGGGATTTCCTAGAATGGAGAGTCGTACGATTTCCCATACGAAACTGAATTTATCAGGGAAATAATCCGATTCAGAGATTTATAAATAAAATATATCTGTTTTATGTATAGTGGTTGACTCGAGGATTCCGGATTAGAATCTCTAGGTTCCAATCCCACTCCAGCACCACTAGTTTTTCTGCTTTCTGGCACAGTTATTTCCGACTATTTAAATGAAGCCCGAAATTGAAATTTTTGAGTAGATATATTATAAAGAGCCCCAATGTTACTTTCCAAAAAAAAAATTATTTTAAATTCCTCCCTTATTCCAAACATTTTTTGTTCCTTTTCCTTATCTTCAACTAAAGATACACATGGTACTGCATTGATACAGAAATAAGTACATCTTGATTGTCTTAATAAATGAAGATAAGACGATCAGTCTAACGCTTTAGTATCAGTCTAAAGCCGGAATATATTAGAGCCACGCCGCGTGTCGCAACGCGTGGGTTTGGAATCGATTTCATACATTTAGTATGAAAATGATTATATTAGACATGTCCCGCGTGTCGCCGACCGATCGACCGATTGGCCTGAGATCGGTGGTGGGGGAAGCGTGACGACACGCGGCGTGGCTCTAATATAATTCCGGCTTAAGGCAGGTACATAATATACAATATATATTATTCAGTTGGCGGCCCAGTGGTAGCGGTAATGATAGTGGTAGATTGCCGGATCAAGTCTCCACTCTAGCACGCCACAAAAATCGGTTCATATTTTCAAGTTCCACCCAGGCTTTTTTTTAAATATGTATTTCCTTTTTCACCATCATCAACATCATACCTCCCTATGTGGAGTATATGGATTCCACAAACTGCCTCCAAGCCAAGCGATCGGCCGCCAGTTCCCGCGCATCCTCACAGATCAGGTCTACGTCCCGCAGTTCTGACGCAAACTGCCGACGGATTGTAAACAGCGGACGTCCAGGACGTCGAGAACCTGATACCTTGTAAAATAGGCAAGCATATATATGCAAATATCATAAGATTTCGTCGATTTATTCTTATTTTTAAAAAAACTGACTTAGAACCCCACTCTGTCCTGGCACAGTTCACTCGCTTCCTCCACATTTTTACATATTCTCGTGCACGCACGTATTCCAACTTTGCACACGACCACCAAAAAAAAATTATGTCTCAGAAGAATTTTTATTACTTTTGTGTTGTGTTTTTATATTTAATTTTTTGCACATACTTGAATTTCAATAACGGTACTCACCATTAAAACAAGGGAAAATATATTAAAGAGTCCCTTTTTTATATATTATATAATAGTCGTATTGCACTAATAAATACTAACTTGTTTCGATTATTTGAAAGCATTTCAATTTCCATTTTGTCCATTCAAATTAACGATGGCATATCAAATCAAATTCATTAATTTATTTGGTATACTGTTAAAAAAATATTTCATGCTCCAACTAAAAGCTTTTAAATGTTGAAATAGTTTTACGATTCTTTAAATACTATTTGAGATACAATAAAGCTCTTTTAAAATACTCAATTTGATGATCCAAAAATACGGTTCGACGAAATTTCATTCAGCAAAATTAAGCACGTTTTATCATTAACTAACTAAGGCACAATTCAATTTTCGTATTTAATAAATATTATCCAATACTAATTATTCAGTTTTCATCTGGAATAATATCTTGTTTGTCGCTCTAAATTACGCTTTATCCCAGATTATAACAAACCGATTTAACTGTCGTTCTAACTTAACTTACGTCTTAGTATTTTATTAAATAAAACATGGTTCTGTCGAACGATACCCTACTTTTAAATATGCAAAACACTCCGTTATCATTGAATACATTTTAAACGCATATTGTATACGTTCCTCATTTATGGGGTAAGCGCTTAAGACAACCTTAAATGATACCTTCAACATTGCGTGTTTTATATTACTCAAAAAAAAAAAATTGGTCATAAGCGTGACTAGATATCTCTCCTTACATTGATAATACATAAATTATTACTATCGATGCAAGGATTCTTTTTTTTGACCTCGAATGAAGTGGCGACAGAAAGGTGGTTGGTTTGTGTTGATTATAGACTGTATCAGTTCAAAAACTTTAAGAGGTATAATCATTCTATTTCACTACAGCAACAGTTGTCAAGACTACTACAACAACTACTACTTTCCCTTTTCCGCACCTAATGGGGCATAGGGCACTGCTTTGGTACACCAGTGCAGTGTATCTTGATCATTTTATAACATGAAGGTAGGATAATCAAACTTACGCTTCAGTACCAGTCCAAGGTACCACACATGAAATATTGATAAGAAAATCAGATGTAAATAAATATTTCATTTTGGCTCCTTACGGGAATCAAACCCGCGACCTCGTGCACGGTAGCCGAATGCGCTACCACTATGCTACGAGGCGGTTGTCAAGAAACTAAAATAAAAAAAGCAGCGTGTGTACATTGTTTAAATTAATGAAATTTGATTTGAACAGTTGTTAAAAACAAAAAAATAACTTGCTTTATATTTAAATACTGTCAAAAAAATATCAGAATAGTAGTGATACGTAAAAATACACTGTTAATTATTTACGCTTCGTTTGGACCTAAATGATTTATGTCTGTTATATTTACACTTTATGAACATTTTTCAAAAACTCTTCTCAAGTGACGTACTTGAGCAACATTCAATGAAATTCTCCGATCGATCGAGTATCCATCAGTTTCTAACAAAAGCTGTTTCCCCGAACCCCGTTTGACCGAATCCCCTCATATATAGCTTTTTAGATCCGTGATTAATACTAACATACATCATAAAGTTAAATGACAAACTTTATATTCTAACATTGTTCAGACCAGGTGCACTTTGTATCAGTTCTACAATTATCAAGGAACAGCATCTATGCTCCGTTAGCTGCCGTTCTAGGCAATAATACTAAGCTTGAAGTTTACAGCGTCATTAAGCAGCAAGGCATTTGTACCTCGATATTGTGTAATGTCTGCTTAAAGTTTGCCTCTCAATCTCGGATCAGTGAACTTGATGGCGCATATCGTACGTTTTATTTATCTTTACCTTAGTACAATGTGCTACTTGATGCTATTTATTGCTTTCCATTTTATTTACAACCTAGCTATTGCAGTAACTTTTGAGAAATTTGAGTTTTATACTAAGTTTGTACCTTATAGATTTTATGTTTAAATTATAACCAAACATTAATCCCTGTCCAAATTGGTGTTTTAAATATAAACATTAATTAAAGCGTTGCCCATACTTAAAGCAAAGTAGGTATTTAATCTACAAGAACTAAATTTGGATTCCCAAAACGAGCCTATTAAAAAGAAGATATATTTTTGGTACACATTAACATTTGATACAAATTTGTATATGAGAATTTGATTAATATTTCCTTTGATATTATTTACTTCCTACATAAAAAATCAACATACTAATATATCTATTTTACATTTGGATACAAATTTATATAATTTGTTTCTTTATCACTCATTTACACTTATTTGATTCGGTTTGATACTTTTAACCGCTATACTTTGGATTGGATTCACTTTTATTTTAGGGCATAATTACACAATAATTAAACTAAAAGTACGCTAATGTACGATATTTAATTAAATTTATTTGTAAAAAGGAAACGTCTGCTTAGAAAGTACCCACATAAAACGATTAAAGCCTCTATTGTCAGCCTTCTGGTAAGTTGGCCTATCATGGCATCCATCAGAGAGACAATGTGTTCACTTGGAGGGAAAACGCTGCACTTCCCCGATAGCAGCCTCAAAGGAGCTTAGTGCAAGACCAAGGCAAAGAAAGTGTAATGGAACATCAGAAAGTGCCACAAACCTCACAAGAGTGAACGGTTTGGCTCTATTACCCATACGTACAGCCTTATTATCGGTACAAAGAACCTTAAAGCTGTTGTAAAAGATTTTTCGTTTGAAGTTCGTCTGAGTTACTTAAGCATTAGTAGGAATTTAAATGTACCATCATCAGTGATTTTATTTTTACAGAAAACAGTTATAAAATTACTTAGATGCAAAAGTAAAATAAAAACTACGTTTGTTGTAAATCTATTGATAAATTTATGGGATGTTTTATATATATAAGTAATTTAATGTTTTTTTTATATAAGTAATAACAATTGGCTGTTTAAATAGCAGTTTTTAAAATTTCCGTATCCTACAATTTTAAAGGAATAAATAATATTATGGATTTTTTTTTTCTTAACGTGAAAAACATTTTTTGCTAGAATAGGAATATCCAAATTAGTTAATAACACCATAGGCAAATACCAATATGAGTAGTGAGTAGTTATGTCGAATAGTACAACTCACGCTTCTAAATTTGTTACTACCTACCAAAACAACGTGTGTCCTTAAGATTTACCTTATCCTCTCCTAACTTAAATTACATTCAGAGAAAACAATTAAAGTCAAATAAATATACAGGTACCTAACGTATGGTAAGTACTTACATAAATATTTGCTTACTAGCGTTGCTCTAATTGTTTGCTTTGGATGCATTGTGTCAGTGATAAATGTGAGGTGTTATTAAATTTGTATTATTTGTGAGGGATTTAGCGTGACAAGTTGAGGGTTGTGTAAAGCATATGTCAGAAAGTTAGAAACTGTTTATTTAATGATTGAGCTCTGTGTATTTAACAATCATTGGATCCGCCACGATGAGACTCTCTGGTAACTTCGTCTGAACGAGGATCGGAATATGGAAGGACTTGCCAGAACTGGACTCAACAGGGGCGGGAAGTGACGATGAAGGACCACCAGGAAGACCGAAGTATCCTGGAATACTCTGGAAACACCACGTTTGAACTGGCGCGGCGGGACACAAACCGAGGGGGCAACAGCACACTAAATCTCACTTTCACCGAGGGGGATTCGGGAATTGGTTGCTGGGAAGTTTGGAGATGGATGGCGAGTATGACTTGGGGATTTTGGTGAAAAAGAACGAAGGATGATCAGGTTTTGGAGTTCACGAGAAGGATGGATGTTGCGAGGTTAGAGTAATGTTGCTGCGCTGAGCAGGTTTTCGAGACTGACGCGGTGTTGGAAATAGGTGACAAAAAACGGAATGGAATGGATGAAGGTAGGGAACAAATTTTTGAAGGAATCCGAACTATCTATTACCAGAGAGTACCAAAAATGGAAAAACCAATCTTTTTTTTTTTAATTTTTTTTTTTATTATTATTATATTTATTAAGTACTATATAATTTACATAGACTAATATTATTTTCATATCCATTACACTAATTTTTTTTTTCCTAAGTATTCTTATCCTAACATTATACAAATTATTAATGTTTATTGTTTGTTTATGTATATTTAATCTAACTTTTTTTTTGCATTTTAATAATAATTCATAAAAAAATAAGATTTTAAGGTTCTTATATTAGTATTTTACTACATATTAAGATAAATATTTCATATCGGGAATTGAGATCACGACTTCATACAGATAACCCAGCGTGCTAACTATTGCACAACGAGGTAGACGAACGAGATACTAAAAAAAAAAAATAGGTTTTAAAATTTTATGTATTTTACCCTGAATAAAATAAAAATTTGTGCAAAATTCTAAGAGTCTATAAATTAAGTGTAATTTTCAAATTTCGTTTTAACTATTAGAAAATAAATAATCCCACCTTGCTCTCTAATACGTGGCATTTTACCAGCAGAATGTAGTAAGGTAGCAAATGAAAGCCTTACAGCCTACATTTAATTTTACAAACCATTAATCATCACAGCCTCGTAGTTCTTCCAACACATTACGATGTGGATATCCACTTCTGCTCCACGTGCAACAAGAACATTATAATATGCAAAATTAATATGTTTTGCTTTACGGTTCGCTCGGTATTACTGAGGTATGATATGGTAACAACACATTAATCATTATTTAAGACACCTTTTTAAATATGTATTTTGGTAAAAATATTTAGATGAGGATAAATAACATTTTGAGTGCGTCCAAATACTTGTAGACTTAAAAGAATTTTACCCATTACGGCCTTACATAAGACTTCTCAACAGAGACGTCGCGCGTCGCGTCGTTGAGATGTCAAATTATTATTTTTCGAAGCGAGTCTCCTCTCACTAAGGAGGATGCTTATCATCCTGCTTTGCGTTTTAATTACATAGTTAAATCGCTAAACGCACACACTACCGTTCCCATAACGCATATAACATCGGAGAGGGGGGTGGGATTTTTGCCAAAGGTGATTTCCGCTCTCTTTACAACTCCTTTTTTATTGCTGATTTGGGACAGCATTAGTGATTTTACAGATGTTAATGAGGCTGTTCACTACTTCTATAATACAATGTATACTTGTTTTGATGAGTGCTTTCCGAGGAAGCCCCCGGCTGTGAGTAGCAGGAGATATCCGAGGTGGTTCTCTCGTGATATTATCAGTGACATCAGAAAAAAACACGGTTACCACAAAAATTGGAAGTCTTCTGTAATCCATACTACTACTCTCTTTTTAGTAATCTTCGGACAGTGGTAAAACAGAAAAGAAATGCGGCCTTTGACTCCTATATTTCCGGTATCGAGTCAAATATCTTGCGAAATCCCAGTGATTTTTGGAGATATATTGGCTCTAAGCGCCGGATGGAGGAATCATGGATTCCATGACCTGGAAAGGTAAAGACGTTTGCAATGTTGACGTTGTGAATGCTTTTTGCCGATAATTTTAAATCTGTTTACTGTTCTACTTCGAATGAAGAAGTGCGTCTAGGGAATCAAAGCACGTCGCAAGGCGCGCAAAACATTTCAATAGATTGTTTCAGTGAAACTGATGTCTTCAAATCAATTAGTTCTATAAAGAACACTTGTTCACTTGGTCCCGATTTTGTTCCTACTTTTGTGCTGAAGGGTTGTGGACACATTCTTAAAAAAAACACTAACTGTTATTTTTAATCTGTCCTTAAAAACAGGTGTCTTTCCTGAGTTATGGAAGATCTCCAAAATTTCTCCGGTGTTTAAAAAAGGCAGTAAAACATGTATTGAAAATTATAGACCAGTGGCAATTTTATCTGCCCCTGCAAAGGCATTTGAGTGGTTGATATATCATTTTATCATTCCCCAAGTAGAACCATTCATATCAAACGAACAACATGGGTTTCGGTCTGGTCGTTCAACCATCACAAATTTGTTGGTGTTTACGAATTTTGTCACAAAGTCACTAGACAAAGGTGCTCAAGTAGACTGTTCGTATAATGATGATTTTTCCAAAGCGTTTGATAAGGTTGATCACCAACTTTTGCTTCTGAAACTTCAGAGGATTGGCTTTAGTGATATTCTTCTGAAAACTATTCACGAATTATCTTACAGATCGTAAGCAATTTGTATCATATGGACTTTATCAATCTGAAACATTTTATACCTCTTCAGGAGTTCCTCAAGGTTCTAATTTAGGACCAATGTTATTTACAATCTTCATAAATGATATTGGTGAAATCATAAAATTTTTCCCAATTTTCTCTTATTTGCTGACGACTTGAAAATGTTTTGCGAAATACAGACTTCTTCAGATTGTATTAAACTTCAGTGTGACATTCAAAATATTATTCAATGGAGACAAACAAAACAAATGTTCTTCAATGTCTCCAAATGTTTTGTAATGTCATACACAAGAGCATCCAAAACCATATATTTTCGTTATCTCATGGACGGAGTGAGGCTTGAACGGGCTTCAACGTCTAGAGATCTCGGGGTGTTGTTTGATGCTCAGTTATCTTTCTATCTTCATATAGTTAATCTATGTAATGACTCCATTAAAATGCTTGGTTTTGTTCTTAGAAATGCCAAGATCTTTTCTAACACTCAGGTTATGAGGACATTGTATAATTCCTTGGTAAGAAGTCGGTTGGAGTTTAGTTCGATTATTTTTGGTCGCCACATGGGGCTCGATACTCTTTGATGGTGGAGAGAGTACAGAAGAAATTTCTGCGCTATCTGTACCTAAAGGAATATGGATATTATCCTTGCTCTTCCCAACCGACTTTTTACTAGGGATGCTAGGCTATCAGTCATTATGGAGGAGGAGAGACGTCCATTTGGGTGTTCACTTTTTTCAGGTGATTGGTGGTCGCATACATAACTCAGAAATTTTGATGGATGTAGGTCTGTTCGTACCTGATAATTATCTTCGACAAAGACAGCATCGATTGTTTTACCCTGCCAATATGCAGAACCAACCTGCCAATGGTTATGCCTGTTGGTAGAGCAATCTTGTTACTTAATCGCATCACCTCGGATGTCGACTTATTTCACGACAGTGGATCTTCCGTCAGGAGAGCACTTTCTAATTTGTAATTACTACTACTGTACTACTGTAATTAATTTGTAATGTTACTTTCTGTTTTTTGCTATACCTTTTTATATCTATTGCTGTATTAATTGTATTAAGAATGATTTGGATTTTTCTGTTATGTTCTTAATATCTTTTAAATAAATAAATAAATAAATATATGGATGAGATTATTTGCTTCGTTGGATGCTAAAATTATTCTTAGGATTTTAAATAGGAACGTTTAACACACAATTTCGTCGTTTTATAACAAAGTTTCTGGTCTGCACCCAACGGTAAATTTTATTTCATGAAGGTAAGATGATCATTCTGACGCTTCAGTACCAGTCCAAGGTATCAGACGTGAAATATTCATATGAAAAACTCTCTACAGGAATCGAACCCGCGACCTCATTCACGGTAGCCAAATCGCGCCCCACTATGAAGAGGATTACGAAAGCAAACAGATTCCACAAACTAACATAAAAATCGCATAGAAATATGAAAAATCACCCATGGGGCGATTTAAAAAAATGGGGCAATAATGCATTCTGAGTATTTCCTTGCGTCTTCCTAATTTGGGTCCACACAATATTTTCAAGTTTCGATGATAATTATATACTATTTTTACACCATTGTCACCCTATTTCCGAGGCATTCCAGTTTTTTCTCAAGAGGAATGGTAATTTGTGAGAAATGGCCGAATGTTAATGCACCGCCTAGCGACTTGTGCCCCACTCCTCGCACCATCTCGCTAATGGCGAATCGATATTTTTATCATTCCACGGAAGGCAGTCACGTAAAAAGTGTTTTTACTTTCCTTGGAATTTGCTAAGTTCACGGCGAGTTCATGTAGATAGCCATCCTAGAACGTTTAAGTAAACGAAAAATTTCCGTTCGTTCGTGTTCTGATACCTACTAAATGGTTCTAGAAATATCCCAGTCAACAATGCACTCCCTTATTATCACCATATTTACAAACGTTAACAAATACTTTAAGTTCACGGCGAGTTCATTTTTATCCTCGAACGAATGTACAAGTACACGAAAGGGTTTTCATATTCTGATATCACTACATTGTCTTGTAAAATGATAAACACATTTTTTTATGAAATTTTAGAATTTATTTTTTTAGATTATAAGAATACCATTCTACAGATATGGGTAGGATAACCTCGATAAACCTCGATAACCTCGATAATTCGCATTATCGAGGTACGATTTTCAAGAATCATCAAGATGTCTGTTAAAAAAATTATTGTAAAAAGTTCCCGTATTTTTAGGGTAAACACTTTTTTATATTTACTAAAAAATTTTCTAGGTACTTTTTTACTTACCTAACATTTATATGAAACATCCAACTGTACATTAATTTTTTATTTCAACTCAATCAACAAAAAATCACTACATACCTAATCACATCACTACCAATAGGGAAATGTCCTTTATTTTTTTAAAATTCCCTAATATTTTTTATATGAATAGTATTTGAACAATTTAATTTCAAAAGATTCCTCATATTCATTCCTCAAAAATAAAAGTTTAAAAGCGGAGCTTATTAAAACGGATTGACCGCAAAGGGATGCTTTAAAAGCACCCATCTCCTAAGCGCACAAAACGGCTCGTACTGGAATATAATATAGTTGATGCGTAGAACCCAGAGAAGGTACTAGTACTTTTTTTCTATTTTAGGCGCTACTTACATCAAAACTTGGTTAATACGAGTAGACGCTCAGTTACACCAAGATGCTCCCAAGTGTGGCAATCCTCTGAGGGCTGCCACAGGGGAGATTTTAGGGTTATGTTAGTTGCCTCGGCTAACTTTGGTCGGCAGAACAAAGATCTCTCCTCAGGGAAGTTCGCTGGTTCGGGTGAAATCCAAGTGCTACGCTCTCACGGATGATAACCTATAAAGTATTACAAGAAGGGGTCTCGCCTGCCGTCTGCAATGAGAACGCTGGTTTTTGATTTACAAGGCCTCTCGGCTATTTATTTCATTAACGCTCGGTTAATATCAAACGTTCCCCACCTCTACATCACTACGGACGGGAGAAGGGAAGGGTTACCACACTCTAAACTTGGCTATCCGTTGATGGAGCCGGGGCCGGCGCTGGAGCGTAGGGGACGACGGGCCTGGCGGCGGGGCCTCGCCTCCTGGAAGCGCTGGAGACGACGCAGCTCGGAGCGCCACGCGCTCCGCGGGGGTTGAAGAGACAGGGTGAAAGGGGACGGCGGGGCCAGCGCATCCTGGGGTGCGCTGGTGATGAAGCAGCTCGGAGCGCCACGCGCTCCGCGGGGGTGGTTGAGACAACGGGGTAGGAGGAGATGGGGGCTGAACGCCCGGTAAAGCCTTACTTGATACGATGGTTTGGCGGTAAGATGAACTACGACTGGTTGCTGGTGGTTGGTGGTTGGGGGCCCGCTGCCAAAAAGAAAATACTCGGCGCTGCGGGTGGTTGAGATCGAAACGTGCTGGCGGCCGGCGGGCCGATGCTTCTGGGAGCCAGGATGTCACCAGGGCGAAGGGATTACATCCCGGGCGCCTTTGTAGCGGCGCGGCGCGTGGATTGACTAATATTCGGTTTTTCGCGCGGGGGAAAGGCAATTTTTAGGCACACTCACACACGAGTCTATCAGGCTTTGTTTTACGGGCCTTACAAGCGGATCGTTAGTTTCGGGTGATTTTAAACGTGACTTTTTATCGAGACGGGCCAATTAGGCACGCGTCTCTGCTGGCCTGGCTGGGCGGAAGTCCTGGCCGGAAGTGGGGTCAAAATCGCGGTCTATTATTCCTAATTATTTTTGGGTTGGCATCTTGACTTGCAAGAGTCAAGTTGAGTTTCTATTGTGTTGGTATTATGCAGGGAATTGCTGAATGATGGACAACTTCATGTTTGTTATGAAATACAGATGCATTTTCACTATATAACACATTCCCGGATGCAGGGTAAAGAAAAAAAAATTAACTAATTTTTTAAACCGAACGCGGTAGTGAAGGTTCTGGAACTAAAATCCTCTATCTAGACAGTGTGGGGTGGTAGGTATTTAGGTGTTGGAAGGAACATGTGGACAATTTACAATCAGTACATAACAGGTGTATGGCATGAGACAATTACATGGGTTTCAGTAAAGAACAGATAGATATTGCTGAAAAGAAAAATACACTTTTTCACTTATGATGGAGCCAATTTTTTCGGTCTTCAACCGCACTTGCAAAACACTTTTGGCTTTTGTAAAAATTTTAGGTGAGGCCTACACTTATCTAACGTTTGTGGTGGTCAGCATGAGGGAATTTTGATACATAATAGTTTGGATGCAGAGGTGGTGACAATTGAAAGAAAATTACAACCTATTAGTTACATATTGTAAGTTTTTTTATACAGTTGGTGGTTGATGCAGCCCAAGTTGGCTGAAATTCACTCGCTTATAGAGTAGAAATTTTCCCATCAGACCTCAATCTGTACTCTCTTACAACATTACCTTTCTTTAGTATTTACAGAACAATCTGACATTGAATAACATAAGATGTAGATCAGTGGTACCGGTTAACCAAAATTCACTCTAAATGAGATAGAAATTTTCTGATTTATACAAATTAATGATTCTTGAATGCAGAACAATTTATACAATATGACAATTTAAACATTCCACTAACCCACAGATCCAAATTACAACTTAATATAACAATTACTATCTTGCCGGCAAAAACACACCGCAACGATAATCTCATGTTTCAATACAACAAAATCTTCTGTGTTAGTGCACATTTTCACTAACCAACAGATACATCTTACAATTTAATTTAACAAATCTCTCCGTGCTAGAGTTCAACTCTCTCCACGCTGCTCAGAGCCATGAAAAACAACCGTCTCATGTTAGGCGCCACCAAGGTTTTTAGGGAGCGTACTTGGAACCCAAAGGATGTTATACACTAAAAGAGAAATGTTTGGAATTTAGAGAGAAAAATAGAGAAAATATTTCTGCGAGGATCATCCCCAGACGACTTTTGCCTTGAATAGATATATATTCTGCCCAAATAGACACAAGAGTGTTTATTTATTATTTATCGCTGGAGAAAATTTCCCGCAGAATACACAAGATACATAATTTCAAGATTCCCTGACAGGTGTCGACCGGCCCTACTGATGGCGTATAGTGATACAAAGGTATTACTATTTTGGATCGAACTTAACCCTGACAGGTAATAGAGAAACATTCAGAAAAATATACAATTTGATGACATAAGAAACTTCAGACGAAACAATACAATAAATAGTTGGCTATGATCCTATATACTCATTTCTTTTCCAAAAAAAACTTGCAACCGTGTTGCTTTTAACTTTTGCACAAACGTGCCTTATCTCTCTGTGCCTCGACTAACTTTTGATCACATTTCCAACCATTTTCAAAACAAAACACAAATTATCAGAGTCTTCAACTCTTGTTTATAGATTTTCCTTTGACTTCTAATACAACAAAATTTTACAGTTCAGAGACTACTTGTGAGATGAAAAAATGATTTTATACAATGTTGAAAACGCTAGGGAGGTTTGACTTTCATACATAGCACAGTTTACACAAATATTCTAGGATACTACAGTACAGATACCAGTGTCATATTTAGAAATTTATTTGGTTATTTGAAACTTATTTATTTTAATAAAAGGAGTGTATGTGCAGCAGGTTTAAGAGTTTACATACATGATAAAACTTAATTGGTTTGGAGCCCCTTACTAGGTTGATCATTCCCAGAAAGGTGTTTCCGTAAGAAAAAAGAAGTGAAATATGCCGCGTCAAACTGATCGGGTACGACGGGACACTTTCTGAAATGGAACTAACTAACTTTGTGTGTTATGCAAGATGGGTCAAGGTTCAATATAATTACTTCTCCCCGAGCTGAATGAGAAAAAAGAATGAATGTCTCAAGTTACATTTTACAAGCATAACATTTTATATACACATTTCACTTATACCAGACAATTGTAAAATAGGTACATTTCACAAAGGTTTACAAATTTTTTTCAGAATACATGCTATTGGAGCAGTGCAACTTTTATACTTAAAACATGGTTTTTATTTATACCTTAAATAATGGTTTCTCATCCCTTAAAGAACTTTAAAAACAGTACAGTAGGTACCGGTGTTCTAAAGGTATGAGTTTTAATACTTAAAAATAGTTATCTGTACCTCAACAGATTCAAAAACAAGCTTTTCACAAGCGCAGAACAGTGTTACACAAGTTTTGACAAGGAGTCCTTGTACAAAAATACTCTAAGAAAATCACCTTCGTTAATACATCCCTTATTGGTATTTTGCATTAGCGGGGGTTCCAACCCAACATAAAATAAAAAATTAAGCACGCAGGATATCGTAGGGGTAAGAAGTACGGGGCAAGTCCTCAGATAATCAGCAGGAGGCTGGGTCTTGACTTAGTCTTTGAATATTTTCATATCGAGGTATTATGAGATTGTCTCCGAAGAGAACAATGGTTTTTTGTGTATGCGAACATACTCTTTCAAACTGACGTTTGGAAGTTTCTCCTACTCGTATCGTCAACTAGTCCTAACATAAAATATACATATTTACAAACAGGTGTTTGAGATTTACAATTTACAAAGTTTGCAAGACATTGCTCCGTTCCGTCTATAGTCAAACAAAAAAGGGGAAAAAACGAGCTTCTGCAATCCACAGTATTTTGCAAAGTTCTTGTGTATGCGAACATACTCTTTCGCGCTCTTCTGGTGGGATTGAAAAACGGCGATGGTTACATCGTTGACAAACGGTAGCACGCCAGTGCCCGATGGGTAAGCAAAACGACAAAGCATTTTTTTTAAAAGCGAGTGGCACGAATTGGTTCGATTCGGGTTTCATTATTAAACTGACAAGATCCCGGAGAGTAAAGTGAAAGAAACGAAAATATTATCCGATCCAATTGTTCAACTACTTATTTCGTTAATTCAGAAAAAAAATCGGCGTGGACTGACTTTAGGTGAAAGTAAATTAGTACAAGTAGGTTCACTTTTTTCACTTTTTAAACACTCCGATTTGATAATCAGAAAAGGAATTTCCGTGTTCCGGAGCCGTATGTATTATTTATCTATATATATATATTTTTTTTTAATTTTATCCGATCCAATTTGTTCAACTATTTTTTGTTAATTCAGAAAAAAAATCGGCGTGGACTGACTTTAGGTCAAAAGAATTTTCACTGACGAGAAACAGGATCACTTTTTTCACTTTTTTTTTAACACTTGGATTTGATAATCAGAAAAAGGAATTTCCGTGTTCCGTACGTAATGTAATATTTATCTAGTTTTTGAATTTCTTCGATATTCGAAATTTTCTCTCGTGCTTTCGCAGTTAAAAGGTTAACAAAACAAAATTATTTAAAGAATATTTCCCAAAAGGTTTCGTGACGAAAGAAATAATCCACAAACTTTGATTGGAATATGAACGTAAGTTGTTTGTTGACAGTTGTCCAATTTGACATCTGACGTTTGACGTTCCGTGTTTTCGTCACAGAAAATATCCGCGGGAAAAAACACAACAGCTGTTGGATATTTGACAACTGCAAAAAAACTACAAGTGCCTGTCTCTGGTTTTTAGTGCTATAGTACAGGTCGAGAATAATTGATCTTTTGACATTTCTATGGCAACGTGCCGAATTTGACGGATTTTTCCGCGGTAAAGAAATGGCGGATATCGATTTTGTTCTCGACGTTTGACAGAAATATAGGAAATTTTGGATTTTCTCACAAAAACGGCCGCGGAATTGGTTTTTTGAACACACACTCACGATTCTTTTTAAAATTCGCGTGATTCTGAACGGAAAACTACTTCAAGGACAGACATTTGACAAAACACTTGTTCATTTTGGCACTTGTATGAAAACTGATTTTTGTACTGAAATAAAACATGTTAAGACAGAAACAAGATGGCGGGAGACTGAACATATTGTGGAGAGTGTAGCATCAGGATTTGGCCCCAACGTTTTCAGGGTGACAGTGTTACACCAAGATGCTCCCAAGTGTTGGCAATCCTCTGAGGGCTGCCACAGGGGAGATTTTAGGGTTATGTTAGTTGCCTCGGCTAACTTTGGTCGGCAGAACAAAGATCTCTCCTCAGGGAAGTTCGCTGGTTCGGGTGAAATCCAAGTGCTACGCTCTCACGGATGATAACCTATAAAGTATTACAAGAAGGGGTCTCGCCTGCCGTCTGCAATGAGAACGCTGGTTTTTGATTTACAAGGCCTCTCGGCTATTTATTTCATTAACGCTCGGTTAATATCAAACGTCCCACCTCTACATCACACTACGGGACGGGAGAAGGGAAGGGTTACCACTCTAACTTGGCTATCCGTTGATGGAACCGGGGCCGGCGCTGGCGTAGGGGACGACGGGGCCTGGCGGCGGGGCCTCGCCTCCTGGAAGCGCTGGAGACGACGCAGCTCGGAGCGCCACGCGCTCCGCGGGGGTTGAAGAGACAGGGTGAAAGGGGACGGCGGGGCCAGCGCATCCTGGGGTGCGCTGGTGATGAAGCAGCTCGGAGCGCCACGCGCTCCGCGGGGTGGTTGAGACAACGGGGTAGGAGGAGATGGGGGCTGAACGCCCGGTAAAGCCTTACTTGATACGATGGTTTGGCGGTAGATGAACTACGACTGGTTGCTGGTGGTTGGTGGTTGGGGGCCCGCTGCCAAAGAAAATACTCGGCGCTGCGGGTGGTTGAGATCGAAACGTGCTGGCGGCCGGCGGGCCGATGCTTCTGGAGCCAGGATGTCACCAGGGCGAAGGGATTACATCCCGGGCGCCTTTGTAGCGGCGCGGCGCGTGGATTGACTAATATTCGGTTTTTCGCGCGGGGAAAGGCAATTTTTAGGCACACTCACACACGAGTCTATCAGGCTTTGTTTTACGGGCCTTACAAGCGGGATCGTTAGTTTCGGGTGATTTTAAACGTGACTTTTTATCGAGACGGCCAATTAGGCACGCGTCTCTGCTGGCCTGGCTGGGCGGAAGTCCTGGCCGGAAGTGGGGTCAAAATCGCGGTCTATTATTCCTAATTATTTTTGGGTTGGCATCTTGACTTGCAAGAGTCAAGTTGAGTTTCTATTGTGTTGGTATTATGCAGGGAATTGCTGAATGATGGACAACTTCATGTTGTTATGAAATACAGATGCATTTTCACTATATAACAACGCCTTGAAATGAATAGATGCATCCTACCGTATAAAATGACATATGTTGGGGAGAAATCGCGATCACGATATTTAATAAACTAATTACGGACATAATAACGATTTTTTTATTTTATTTCGTACCTAAGATTTAAATCAAGATATATTTTTTTTTAACTGTCCCGTAGCCCATTATTTATTTTTAATTCTGAAAATACCAATTACACTTTCCATAGTTGCATAAATTAAGCTTTTTGTATTGTATATACGGAAACTTACTCCGTATTATAGATATATTATTAAAAATGTTTTCATTAATAGGTATGGCGATTTAACGAGCGTTGAAAAAAAAACATCACGTAATATTTTGCCAATTTACTTGTTCATGATCGTTCACCCGCTACATCTCACTCTTATTTTGTTCACTTTGTCGTAAACCCAAATGTCACCCTTTGTTTTATTATAATACAAACTAAGTATACCAATGTAATAATCTGCTAACCGTTCTCAAAGGAAATTCGCTAATTTTTAAGCCTTAATTAAAAGGTCAAAGAACTGAATTCTTAAACATGTTTGTAGTAGGTAGGTATTGCTTTGACATTGACTTGCTGTAACTTTCACAATTATTAATGCTAGTATTTTTTAAAAATTAAAAAAAAAAATATTTTATTACCATGGCTTGTGTTTTCAATGAGTTTGTTTCCAAAGATTCTTAATCTTATATTTGTTAGACCAATCAGACTTTAGTGGTGTTTTAGATGTGTTCGAAATATTACTAGTATTGTTTTTAATTTAGTACTTTTATTTCCGAAAATCTAAGTAAAGCACAAATAATTTCGGTTTCAGAACAAGTCCAAGGTATTACGTATTTTTATCATAACCAATACAAATACTATTCAGTTCCAATACTATGAAACATTTTAACATAAAATGATTTCGTAAATTAAGAATACGTCTCGTGGCATTATGGCAGCACGTTTGGCTACTGTGCATGAGGTTGCGGGTTCGATTCTCGAGAGGATCACCATAAAATATTTATTTACACATTAAAAATTTCGTCCGTGTTACTTGGACTGAAGCGCAAGACTGATCATCTGGCCTTATATAACAAATTATCAAAATACGCGTCAATTGGTGTACGAATGCAGTGCCCAATGCACCATCGGTTGCGAGTAGGGGAGAGTAGTAGTATATATCGAGAATACTGCTTTCTAGATTTTAGGATGTACATAAATTTTCAGAGCAATTAATATTTAAGTATCCTTATATTAAACGCACTTAAGTGTTTCGCTTAGATCATGCTTACTTAGTCGTACTTAATTTAGTTTTGTGCTTTCAGTGTATTGTATCCGTCTTGAAGCATCTTAATGCCCTATGTAAGTAGCAGAATGAGATGGTTAATGACCACTCGGCTTCTAAGTGGCCACACGGATCGTTCACTTAACTCCTAACTTAAGGCGTCCATTAAGGAAAGGGAGTCTTACCTGAGTATGAAATATTTCAAATTGATTACTTAATCAAGTCCCTTAATTTTAAGTGTCTTCGCGAAATTGTAGCTAAGCCTTAACTATGTTTATAACAATGTGATATAGTGTTTTATCACACAATTTTATGTATTTTCTCGAGACTCGCCCTACAGAAGTAATTAATGCACTCAGAATACATATTTCAAGTTAAAAAAATACGCATTTTTTTTTTGTTAATTACGACAGTTAATAAATTTTTCCTAAAGTTAAAAATAAATTTATATTATTATTAAACGTAAAGCAGCATATCCAGCAGAGAGCGAAGTGGAGTGGGAGCGCTATGGTCTTCAAGTACAGAAATTGCCAAGAAAACATGCAATTATCATAATATTGCATGCACTTGTTCATTAAAAATATATATTTAACACGTACCCTGTTTTTTTCCTGTGACCCGATATATTCGTATAAAAAGATAAATAATGCAAAATAAATACCTCTGATTTACAAAAATAAAATAGTACAATCAACCGATAAAAAAGAGCAACGAAAATGTTGTTTAATACAACAAATAAATTGTGTTTATTTTTAAATAAAAAAATCAAATACAAAGAACTGTTTGAATTCCGCTACCAAAATTAACTATTCGTCTAAATACTAAATAGGTAGGTTCTTAAAATGATGAGCATAAATGTTTTGGGCTGTTCCTTCTAAAATAACTAATTGTACATTAAATAATTGTTCCTATCGAATTGAAATAATGAAGTATTAAACCCATATAGATCAGATAATTCAGTGAAAGCTCTCATTAGAGTGAGCTTAAAATCTGAACTCGCAAGACGAGAATAAAGCTACGTTCGAGCTTTAATTCCCCCAAGACTTACGGAGGAAGAAACCTCGATTCTTAAATAGTTTTCATCTCGATTTAATTAAAATTCAAAGCCTTAGCATTGCCTCTTGGTAGCTTTGATGAGGTATTAAAACGTAATGAAAGAGCGATTTTAATTACTCGCGGGCTTCCGTAGCTACAGGGAATATCTACTGAGTCCAAAATTATCAAGTTTTAATTGTTTGTGCCTACTTTGTAAATTTCCTTCACTTGAATCATATTTATCTGTACTACCAACCAATTTTCAAAGGGTTAAAAGTGAAGAGAGAACTTTTATCTACTCTGAGTACTTTAAAAACAAAATCGGAGTTTGCTTTGTGATTTTCACAAATTGTTTTATAGAAATTTAACACAATGAATGTTTTTAAATGCTTGTATAATGGAAAAAATTACCACGTTTCTTTAACTAGTTTTAAAAAAATTGAATACTTGTTTATCTGAAAAAAATGGCACATAAGGTTATTGAGAATTCCACTCCTCAAAATAATATTATTTATTCATTTCATGTCCGTTTCCAATGTGTAGCACAAGGCACGCAAACAGCGTGCAAATTGAATTAAATTATACACCGCTAACTTATATGTATATAATGTGGACATTACTTTTTTTAAATCTAGGTTTGTACTTAATTTATCAAAATTCTAAACTGTACAAATGAAGAACTCTGTATAGAGAGGTATAGTATGTACATTTGTACATCTTATTTTTCGTAACAAATGTCATGAACCCTTTTTTACAATCTAATAAAGGTCGTGCCGTTTTTCACTCAGCAGTGTTAGGAAAAAATGAAATGGGAGCACGCTACGCATTCATCAAGCGAGAAATCGTCAGGAATTTAAATCAGACAAAGTAATATAAGAGAAAACAATGCGTCACAAACATTAAAGGGGTCACAATTCTATTATTTTCTCAGAGTTCCTGAAAATAGATTTTTGACAGTACTTTCAATATTTCTTTTGTGATCGAAAACCTGTTTAGTGTGTTATTTACTCATATAATGGTTCTTTATTTAGAAATGAAAATTTAATGTATTAATTTTTGCATTATTAACGTGAAATTAGCGTAATGCGTATAAAATTGTTTCCGGTTTAAAGTTGTCAACTTATTTTTAAATCAATACCAATGAAAAAAAAACCCTTACGGTAAGAATCGACCCTAAATTAAATGCAAAGGTATTCCTATAATATTGTGTAAGAGAGTTCATTTTGGGTTCCAAATAAACCAACTAAATTTTCAATCAATCAGTAAAAAACTACAGGTTATTGAGAGTCTGTTCATTGTCATTATTTAAAACCAGTTATTTCCTTGTCTGTTTTAACGAAAAATATATTAAATCTTATTTCACTAACATCACAAATTTTTGTTCAGAGCAATAAACCAGATGGGTTAAAATAATAAAAAGTGACTCTAATGCTATTCGTGAAATGTAATTCTGTTACCACGCAAAACGGGATACATTTCTTTCAGAAATTGTTACCCTTACTTACCTCCCTTGTTTTGCTTATGAAATGATTGTTCTTTTCTTCTCGCTTTTCCGCTACAATTGCAGTGCCATCCCCCCATAAACCCGGCAATATATAGTTTTATCACGTCTGATTCCACTCCCGTCCCGTTTAGGAATTTGCAAGGAAAATGAGATTTCATTAAACTGAAACGTCTCGTATTATGCCAACCTGAGTAAAGTAAAAACATTATGGCTCTGTCGTTTCACCGCCTTATTTGTTACATTTTCAAGGTTCGCTCCAATTTCAAAGTTAACTAATACGCTAAATCGGCGATATTTTCTTGTGATTTTTTTTCCTAATCCTTGTGAAAATCTTTTTACTTTTCTTACAAAATCTAATTTTGCGGAGGTTTAAACCAAAATCTCTATCTCCGCAGTGTACCAAACAAACGTTCACACGTCGTTGGTTTTATATGGAAAAAGATTTTGCAATCAACGTTAAAAAATAAAATTTGGGTACCTAGATACCTACTATTTCTGTAAAGTACATCTGTTTTGCAAAAATAATATGTGATATTTAATGCTGATTTATGAGTTAATTACTGAAATACTTTTATTCGGGCTAAAATTTGCTGCTTGGTAATTTAGAAAAATTTTCGTTAAAAACTTTGTGAAAGTCATATTCAAAATTAATATTGCAAATATTTAAAGTAAAACTCACAAAATTCCCTAATAACTACACAATTCACGGAACTTTAGATTCAATAATAACTTAATACAGCACAGATGCAATACAACAGCAGCGTAAAACCACTTAACACGTGTGTGCAAAAATCTTTAATAAACATCCAAAAATCTAAAATTAAAAAACAAACTTGAGTAAACTTCCATATGAATTCTAGTCAACTTCCAAAAATCTAAAATTATTTTTTTTTCTCCCTCTGTAAACACGAAATTTTAGGAAGGCAGCAACTATATTATAAATATTTTTTTTTTTACTACCATTCATCATATTATATATAATCTATATATTATGTAACATTATTATTTTCAGAGTTTAAAAAGATTATCGATATCAATATGGAAAGTATGATCACATTTTTTGAAACGACTTTTTTTTTTTAAAGTGCAACAAGAACTTAAAAATAGTCGTATGAAAAGTTAAACCAATAGGCGTGCTTGCGTAAAGAAGACGTTATGAATATTGAGGAAGCAAGGTAAGTGTGCCAGAACAGAGTGGCGTGGCGTTCTATCCTCTCTGTCAACCCCTTCAGGGAAACAACGTGACGGTTTGTTAGTTATATAACGTACAAATGCATATTGAAATTGTAAACTACATCTTTAATCTATTTTCATGACGTGGAGCATATGGATCCCACAAACTGCCTCCAAGCTAAGCGATCGGGTGCCAGTTCAGTAATTTAAGGCAATGATTTTTTACAAAATTTAAAAAATCCAAATTTAAAAAAATGTCCTTTTTCCATCGGCAGGTTTTGTTTTATCCGTATGTATGGACAATACTCACGTAAAATGCAATCTAGTTAATAATCCGTGAGGTTGCCCGTGGAGGGGCATTGAATTTATTCACCGCGCGCGTTGCAGGCACCATACAATAATGGAGTTATGGCCTTACCCACTCAGTGCAACCGCTCCCCGGGGCAAAGGAAAATTAGATGATATTTCAAAATAAAAATCTGACGAATTCATATTCCAACTTTTGGGAAGTGAGTGGCGTGTAAAACGCGTACGGTAAAAAGTTCTATAAAAAAGTCTCACTGCTTCTACGTGAACATGGTATCTATATATTAGGTATCAGTGTAAAATGCATGTAACAAATGACGACTTAAAAT
>JAGVSP010001487.1:0-62486 GCA_022494985.1 Micrasema minimum
CATGAAACGATGAAAATAATGTTTCG
Source organism: Micrasema minimum (assembly GCA_022494985.1). Taxonomy (NCBI): domain Eukaryota; kingdom Metazoa; phylum Arthropoda; class Insecta; order Trichoptera; family Brachycentridae; genus Micrasema; species Micrasema minimum. Next base: position 27 of record JAGVSP010001487.1, read on the forward strand.
TTCGTTATTATGTACCTACAACCTGGATTTAAATTAGACGACGAGCATATTTAAAAATAAATTTCAATAAAAATTCCAAAACCAAAAATAAAATTCTAGAATCAGGACAAAAAATCAAAGCAACCTTCAATTACTAAAGTTTTGATAGAGTTTTCTGACAAAGGAAATGCAATATGCTTGAAGAGGAAATAGATCAAGTACAACGTAGAGTGGTTTGATTCGTGGAGACGAAGGAAGGCGAATTTCGCGGAGTGGGCTGATTTTATTATCAAAGGCTGAATAAATTCGATTTATTTTCCCGAGATTCAAGATGAAAAGAAAAACAATTTTCTTAAAATTTCCTTAAAAGTCTGAAACATAAGCCCATATCCTGTATTCAAGGAAAGTCAACCGAGGTGTCGGCGAGAAAGGATAATCCTAAGACATTTTCCGTAATCCCTCCTTGGATAGGATGTCTTGAGACATTTTCCTTTCCCCTTGAGGATACTCGCAAAGATCGAGAAATCAATCGTATTTATACGGCCCCAATTATTAGGAAAACGGATGAAAGAACTCATCAAATAAATAAATACTTATAAAAAATCGTCGCTTAAAGAGGAAATTCTCTCGAAATTAAAAAGTAGCCTTTGCAGTTATCTTGGTAATTTAACCTGGAAATTAATTAATTAGCTTTTGAATATTTACAAACCATTTTTTAAAATAAAGCCGACATAAGTTAAGAGTCTATTTTTGGCATCGTAAATACAAACAAGCGGTTACTTAAAACGAGACTCGTTTTCAGATTATGTTTTTCTGGGTTATTACGCCGTGTTTGTGCTCCGAAATGTCGGCAACACAAAGCCCACAAACACGGCGTAATAACCCAGAAAAACACAATCTGTATTCTGAAGGCCGTGAAAACTCTAGAACTTTGAGACTCGTTTTCCTCGACTCTCGTGCATTCTCATAGATAATGTACATGAGCCCTTCGAAAAAGAATTCACTAGAAAGGATGTTTCTATACAAATTTTCTAAAATTTTCATAACGCTTCTTATTTTTCAAATTCCACTGTCGAAACACTCCAACACTTAGGCCAATACACTCACACTATGTTTACAAATTAAGTGATGATGTAGATGTTTGGTAATGACGTAGATGCCTAGTGATGACGTATGAGTGACGGGGCTGTTACTAGGCAACACTAGGCATGGTAGTATGGAATGCCACTTCTCTGAAATGCTTTTTCGAAGAAAGGAGTCCATAAAAGTTTTTGTGATTTTCGTCAAATATCAATTAAATAGTTTTGTATGGACGTTTTTGTGGGTAAAAACTTACTAACTAACCATCACGCCATTTCCCCGTAGGGGTAGGCAGAGAGGATAGAACGCCATACCACTCTGTGATGACAGACTTCCTTTGCTTCCTCTACATTCATACATCTTCTCATGCACATACGCCGATTATTCCGACTTTTCACATGACCACTTTCAAGTACTTGACGTACCTGGTCATGCCATGTCTTTCTCGGCCTTCCGCGGCTGCTACATCCAGGCACACTTGCATTTAAACTTCTTTTAGCCGTTCTTTCATCACTCATTCGCTCCACATGACCAAACCATCGTAAAAGACCTTTCTTAATTTTGTCGATAATGCTTATCTCAGTAAAAAAACGGTAAATACTTTTATAATAAAGAAGCGAATATGAGAGAAAGTTGAGGTTACTCTAGTTTATTTAATTTATTTAACCCAGTAAGCATAGTAGGCTTTCAAAACCTCCACTCGGTACTAAGTAATGTCTAGAAATCTCTGGAGGCAGTTTCGAAATAAGCTACCCTCGGCAGTCTAGCGACGTACAAGATCTTCCGGTAGCCTGAATTCTCGTGAGCGGGAAGTTATGGATACACAGAACTTCGTGCCGGTTAACTGCAAAGTTGGTAATAGGTAAGATACAAGGAACTGGCATGCGGCACTTGAACTAAACGGTATTTAAATCGCTACTTTTATAGAGAAACTAGTAGGCAAAGCAAAACATGCGTATTTTAAATTTTACTCAAAAAATACAAATTTAATGTATAATAATAATAACCATTATATCTGATGATTACTATTCAGTACAAAATTATTACTAACAACCACAGCACCGCCGAATAACTGAATGATTTGACTATTTTTGCAACAAGATATACCTACCAAATTTATATTAATTTATTTATTACATTTCACATTTAATATAATCACAATAATGGGATGGCGACTCAATCAGTAGAGACCCATGCCAATGATCTGGCCCCGACTCACTGGATAGTCCGCGTGTCGAGTCAGGGCATTGTAGTATTATACATAACACATTGTAGTACTAAGAAAAATTGAATATTTACATAATTAGTATAATGGAACCATGTTTGGATTTCACAAATTTAGAATTTACAAAACAATATTTTTGCATACAAAATTTTAATAATTACCACTCTGTCCTAACTACTTATTTTTTTTTGCAGCATTTTCAATATATACACGTCCCATTAGACTTATCCAACTAACGACACCGACCCTGTATTTGGAGAAGTCGGTTAATAATTTGGTTTTTGTGTGTCCATTTGGTTATATTTCTTACGTCCCAATAAATGTGAAGTGGCGCTGCGCTATCGTTGTTTTTCTTTTAGGAGGTAAATAATTTATATTTGAGGCAAAGCGAGTGTTCATGTGAATGGAAGCTTTCCAATAAGAGCTCACTGCTCTATTAGTTAAAAAGAGATAATTTTGAGAATACTGTAGGGTATATTTGCTTATTCAATATATTTATGCTGTAAATGTTAAAAACACGATTTTAAATTATACTAAAATTGGTGTCAAAAATTACAATAACTTTAGATCATCAGACACCTTCAATGGGAACAAAAAATATATTTAACTTTGGGTATAACTTCCAGTATCAAATTCTCTCCGTGAAGATTTCATTCTCCTATTTTAAACCCGGAAGATAGTATTTATCTTTCAACCAATAATTAGTACAGCTTTGCCTTCGCCCATGTCCCTAGGCCCTAAGCCTAGGTCATGCCGCTATTGTAATACATTTGTACGTATGCTAATAACTTTGCAGAATTTGAAGGCGTCCATTTGAATTGGGAAAGCTTTGAGTTTTACATTTATTTTGCTTTATGATAAATCAAATACAAAATCGGAGACACTTTTATAAGAAGGAAAATCAGGAAAATGTGTAAGCTTAAGTTGGGGCTTTTATTTTTTTCGTAGTCCGTTAATCCATCGTAAGAAATAATCTACAAGGAAAACTCACGAAGCAGATAGTTAGATTGTTTAAGTTTAAAATAAATAGATTATAATTCACAAAGCAGTCTACAGTACACGGTGAAGTTATGCTGCACTACGGCGGGATTTAGGGCATAGATCCCGGAATTCCGATCTGTAATAATGATACTAGGATCTTAGTCTATTGTTTCTGTATTCCTTACACTCCTAGGAAGTTCCATTCCTCACAGTGGACGGGATAATAAATGCCAAACTATAGTTATTTATTGAATTGCTCGGCCCATGTACCCATTTTACAAAGAAGCAACAAAAATAAAAAAGTCTGAACGACCAGTTATTTAGATAAATAGTTCTAAAATATTATGTGGAATGAAGAAATGTAAAACTACAATTTGAAATCTCAGACTAGATATCCATATTCCCTTCCAAATTTCTCGTCTCTGTTGAGATGTCAAATTGTAATTATTAGCCCGTAATGGGTGAAATCCAGTTTTTGTCTACAAGTATTTGGACACACTCAAAATGTTGTTTATTCAATTAATGTAAAACTGTTTAATGTGTAGTTTCTGAACATTTAGCTCAATTTTTAAGAAAAAAATATTGAGAAACAATGTAAAAATGATTACTAACTTAAAGTTAATCAATGTAAATTTGTATAACTTACCAAGTAATTTAGTTCATTAGATTTGTAAATAATTATATTTTTTCAACGGATACGACGGTTATTAACGCATAAAAAACAATGAAATAAAATTTACGGCTACATATCAAAAGGGCTCGTCAAATTTATACTGAAGATTTTAATTTCAGGTATATATACATATAGATGCTGAACCTTTGCGTATTTTCATATATTGTGTCTTAAATAGGATAAGTATTGAATAAGATCATTGTGGAATACAAAAACGCAGATACATAAAAATGGCAATTAAATGGGTATATATATTCATGAGATCCTTTAAAATTCCGACAAGGATTTTTAATTCAGCTTTTCTTCTGTGTAATGACCATCTCGTTCTGAGATCACCGCAATCCTCCTCCATATATAATATAAGCGGTAATGTTGGTGGGCTCTGGCTCCGGTCGGAAGATGGTCACGTGCCAGCCGTTCCACGATCGGAATTCTAGTGTTTGAGGGATACACAGAGGGAATGTTAATAAGCTGAATAAAGGCGATAGACAGAGATATTCCAACGGGGAACAATGCAAGCCGTTGGATAAAGGTGAATTTCATTTGAATTTTATAGCGCGGTGCGGTAATCCAGCCACAGTTCATGCGATTTTTATTAAAACTACGAGTAGATGGATAGGGGAATATCGATATATTAATCTTTTTTGACGTGATAATGTCTAATAAATCGATGAACGCAGGCTGCACACACGAAAAAGCATGACTCATTGTCACGTTCCGCCTGAGCCGAGTGTGCAAGCGAGAGCGCGGAACAAGCGATAGAGGCACGATCGGCCTAAGCGTTCGGTTTGTGACGCATCTATCTCTCTTCCACTCCATCGGCCGATGCGTCCGAGTAGAAGGGAGACAGCAGCAGCACACAAGAAGAAAAAACAAAAAAAATGTTAATTTATGGAAAAAAAAAATATTTTCAATTAACTCCTGCTTTGTATTATACAAAATAATGATAATTTAGTCATAATAATAATTCAGTAATAATAATTCAATTCAATTCATAAAAGTATGCTATTTTTCATCAATGTTTTCTTATGACGTTATCACGTAAAATTATCGTCCGTAAACCGACTTTACAGGCAACCAAAAGTTTTTTTAAAACATTCATTTTATAATTGTGGTATCTAAAAAAAAATATGTTGATTTTAGCACAAAAGCGGATTTTTATAAATCTGGCAAATATGTTGATTTTAGCACAAAAGCGGATTTTTACTAAATCTTAGGTATTGCAATATTATGATTTCTATTTTAGATATTAAAAAATTGACAATATTAAATCATAATGCAATATGCGTACGACATCAAATATTTCGCACGTTAAAAATACAATTCATATCGGGAAACAATATTCAATGACACACTTCCTTCGCTTTCTCTACATTCATACATCTTCTCATGCATACACGCCTATTATTCCAACAGAGCGGTATGGCGTTTTATCCTCTCAGTCTATCCCTATGGCGTGATGGTTAGTTAGTTAGTTATATTTAATGAAATAATTTTCCGAAAGTAATTTAAAAGCAAAACAGTACCTAATTAGCAAATGGTCGTTCGTTCATTAGACTTAGCCCATTTTGAAATGGCTTTTTAACCCTCATTGGGTGAAAGGTATATTCTTTGTTTATATACCAAAAGGTTCAGAGATAAAATTCATATAAGAAAAGACAAAAGTAAATTATAAATACATCGAAGAAAATATCATATGAAAATATGCACTTAATTCCGTTTTCATAAATAAGTAGAATAAGATATTTTACCAGTAAAGATAATATTCTTATAATATGATACCACTTTAAGTACTCCAAAGTATTGATTTACAATAGAAATATACATTTAATAATACATTTTTTTGTATCTGTGTTTTTCATATTATTAACTGATGCGCAATACGTTAAAAAATGTCATTGGCATTAATAAAAAGCACATTCATTATGATAAAATAGTCATAAAAAGGTGTTGACGAATAATTGGAATTCCATGCCTGATCTAATGATCTTCGAGTCGAAAAAACTGTTCTTGAAAACCTCAATGTTGACTGTTTAATGATCACATCCTGAAGATAATATGCATAATATTATTTAAATAATGCAGCGGGCCATTTAAGGCTACCTATATCTCTTACAATTTACACTGAACACGGAGTATCTCTTCTCTGTCTCTGTCGAGATATCACTTACTGAATTGAAAAAGAATACATAAAAATTGCATTATGTATTTGGACACACTAAAAAAAGACTGGGGATAGTCTAGTCGTCTAGTGCTTAGTGGATGAACATCGATATGGGAACGTTGCGTTGCGTTGATTGCTGTAATTTCACAGTTTTCTAATCGGATTTTCACATTATACTTTTATCTTTAGTACGACGATGATAAGTCGCCCCGATCAATTTTCAATCGTGTTAGTGTTTGGGAGCGTACATGGTTGCGTTGATTTTTGGTAGTTTGGGTGTATTATTACTTACTAGCAGATAACAGTCGGTTCGCCGACTGTTATGCAGGGCTTTTCGGCGCTGCCGCGCCTCGATTTTTAGTTGTTCCGCCTTTAGTTGATTGGCTAAAAGTCCCAACAAACAGAAACCTTATTTACGGAGGCCCACAGAGCCGCCCGACCGAGGCCTGAGTAGAATCTGGAAGGACTGATGGAAGAAATTTATGATTTTGCCCCTTGTAAAATCTTTAAAATGTCGAGTATTACCCCAGATATACAAAATTAAGATATTATTGTTAAATTAATCTTTCTTACGTGTAATAACAATACAATTATCAACAAACTTTTCAAACTATGATTGTAAGTAGGTACCTACTCTTAAGAACCGATGGAGATTATTTTTTCCGCAGACTTCACCGAGATTTATTTTTTCGGCAGACATCACTGATGTACATTTCACTATCATTTTTACGCTAATAATATTATAGATTACGTCTGAATTTGATCGCGTCTGTCCTTTTACCACATAGATCGTGTATAGAATAGCTTAGATGTTTTATTGCTTAAGAGCACCAATGTTTGGTCATATCGGTATTTGGTGGCATGTTTGGACGAGTCGGTGTTTAATCGTGTCGTATCTTGATAATATCGATATTTAGTAACGTGTTTAGAAAAGTCGGTGTTTGGTCATGTGAGCTTTAGGACATATCAGTATTCGTTCGCATGTTTAGTCGAGTCGGCAATCGGTCGTGTAAGTGTTTGATTGCATCAATATTTGGTAGCGTCGGTGTTAGTTTATATCGGTATTTGGTTGGGTATTTAGTCTTCAATATCTTACCATAGAGTGGTGATGGGCGGGGGGCGCCAGCCAACGCAGCACTGCGGCGGCCGTGGTGTAGTCGGGGCGCGGGGGCGGAGGCGCGGCGTGCTGCAGCGCGGCCGCCAGCTGCGCCGCCAGCTCCAGGGCGCGGGCCCGCGCGGCGCGCCCCGCCCCCGGACCCGCCGCGCCCTCCGCACTCCCCGAGGTGATCTCCACACCTAGGGGCAGAAACATAATGTCAGGCTCTGAACCAACTCAACCATCAATGTCAAGCTACAAACCAATACAAGCGCATCATAATCGAAGTTCCTAGATTTTCACGGCTCTTTAAACGTACCTAATGCTTTTCTGGATTATTATAGATTTGTATTTGACACGGTAAAAACCATTATCAAATCTATACTATTATTACTATAGATTTTCTTTTGACTAGAGCGATGCCCCGTCCTCGATTAACTTCACTTGATTTGTTTTGTACAGAATTTAAAAAGCAAAGAAGTCCCTTAAGATTCTATGCCAGCCATGGGTGGTGGTGGGCCCGTCGTCCTTAATCTCATTCAACAACACTTAACACACCCACTTTGCAGACAGGACTTTCAGCACACGTTTCGAAGGAAAAATTCGAATTCATTTAAGGAAATGAATTTACGAACTATTTTCTAAAATATATATTTTTACTGTTATCGTTTTTGAAAATATCTTTACATTTTCGGTTCAAGTTCCGGAGGAAGTGTCATTGTATCCATTGCATGTAAAAAAAGAGTACATTATTCCAACTCCGCGCTCCGTCAGCCTCGCAAAATATAATTTGCTTCAGATGTCGCTAAGCTGTGGAGAATAATTTATTTTAACCGCAATGCGTTAATGTTGAAAGAAGAAAAAGTGCCGATTCCATGGCTAACTTTTTCAGAATGCCTTCGTAATCTTTGAAATTATATACATTAAATTTAAATAATACACTTAAGTACATAGTTATATTTTGGATAACTAATACAAATAAGATTCTACAGAGAATCTGACAAGGCCATTGATTTACTTAATAATATTTTTTTCTATTGAAAAAATTTAATATTCAAAAAAGATTTTGGAAACATGTTTAATAATATTACAGGTAATATAATATTTACGTAAACAATTAATTTTCATATTTAATATGTTTTTACAAAAAATGGTAGATTTCTTGGTTTCTAGGATACAGATGTTTTTGAGTTATTATGCCGCGTATTTTGGCTTTGTGTCGCTAACGTTTTAGAGCACAATGCAATGTCCATCTTGGGGGTTGATGAGCCAGCCTTCTCATCCTACAAGATGAAAAAAAAACTTCCGCAAAAATCCCAAATGTCCGACACAATAACCCGGAAAAACTTTGTCCGTGTACTTTTATTTATCATTTAGAAGTCTCTAGAATATCACTTATAATCGAACCGTAGATGTGGAAGGTGGTGGGTAAAATTTTCTTGACATTAAGAATCTGTTCATCCTCCCCTATTTAAAATCTAGAAAAGGGTTGTCGATCTTCTTTAAACCACAGAGCACAGAAAACACTTCCGTATTCATGACTTTAACCGAACAAAGTATTTCCTTAAGCTCATCCGCTGTCTGCTCAAATAAAAATTATGTAAATTACGTGTTGTGCGTCAACGCCATACTAAATTAGGATCTTACGGGCAAATTATGAAAGCGTGAACGAATAATACTCTCACTCGACAATTGCATAAGCTGACAGTGTTGCCTGACATTTTCTGTACAGAATCGTCTCATAAAAAGATATAAATACACCGTGTAACAAAACTCGATGTACAAGCTGGAAACCAGTGAATCTACATCATATTTGGAGTCGATTTAGTCGAATTTTTTTTTTTATTTGACCCATAAACTTCGAGAAAATTGATTAAGAAGTTGAAATTTTTTTCGATTTTTTTTTACAAACTATTGGATTAAAACCACAAATTTTTATCCAATGTCTTTTTTTTCTTCATTTTTGGTTTGTGTATTGTATGTTTAAGACTATATTTTCCAAATACCTACTTATGCAATTTTAATTTAAATTTAAATTTACATATAATATGACTGGATTTTTTACTTATGTGAATGTTAATATATACGTGGTGTAACAAAACTCGATGAACAAGCGGAAAACCAGTGAATTTGCGTCATATTTGGAGTCGATTATGTAAATTTTTAAATTTTGTTTGACAAATAGTTTTCGAAAATTTTTTTTTTCGATTTTTGCAAGTTGTTATCAAATATTATTTATTTAGTCAAATTAATACTATTCACAAAGAAAACAAAAATAAAAAAATTGCATTTTGATAAACATTCATGCAATTTTACTTAATCTGCGGTAGGTACTTATGAAAGTTTTTATTAGAAGGGAAAAAAATCTACTCAGATTCAATATTCATACTACACATTCGACTCCAAATACGATGTAGATTCACCAGTTTTCGGTTTGTACTACAAGTGGTGTTACACCATGTATAATTACATTACGGTATTGTACTGACAGCACCACAAGACATCTTCTAATCTCGGTTGTAATGTCTTGATAAGACAAGAAACAGCCATAACTTTATGACATTAGCGACGTGCATACAATAGGAAAAATAATAGTTTAATGATCAAATAAGAAAATAACCGCTTTGTCTGAAATTAAAGAAAAAAATTAAGGAAAATATATAGCGTGTTGAAAGTATTTTTTTATTATACCTTTATAATTCAGTGACCAAATTCTAATTTTAGTTTCGTATCACTAAAAATACGTTAAAATGAGTGACAACGTTTTGATTCCTATTTGTGTTGGAATGAAATGATAAGAAAATGAGGAAACAGAACGCAGTATGTTGAGGGTGCCAGTTATTAGATGCTACTCGAAAACGAGTGAAAAGGAAAAAAGTGAAAAGGGGGGAAATGAAAACGCCCGCGGATATGGTACCACGTTAAATTGGAATTCCCAGGACCGCCGTTTTAACTGAAGTTTAAATAAATAAATTACAAGGCTTTATGGCATATTGGTATGTACGCAGAACCTTCCAGAAAGTTACCGAAAATCTCGATCCAAATGAGAATTATGTAAGATTTTAAAATAAATTACCTTTGAGATGTTTCTTAAGGGTTGTTCGCATTTTTTTATTTGAGCAAGTACATTGTAAGGGGAATTTCGGTGCTTTTTGAGAATGGTTTTTGATGAGAATGGAATGACGACTATTAAATATTTACGCTATAACGTTAATTTTTTAAAAAACATGTCAAGTTAGCCGTGAATTTGAGAAGATCGTTAAGACGCAATTTACCATAATATGCTGAGATAATGGTTCAAAAACTGTTTTTATTTTAGAGAATCTGACACCGCCCCGCCCCCCTTAAACTCGACCCGGCAATTTAGTATAATACTTTACCAAAAATATTATCAGTGTAAGTGGGTATCTACCTTATAATCATTTCTATAGTTGATTATCGTAGCTATTATGTATTATCAGAACTATCATACTTTACTATTTTATTATTAATAAGGAAAAACCTTAGATAAGGAAAAACGTAACTACTGAAATAATAACTCTGATGATAAAATATATATTAAAATAATGTAAAGGTACAATAGGGCAGATGACGTCGTCAAAAATGTAAAATAAGTAGTATATAATGTAGCAACAAAAGTTGAGAATTTCGTTTCGAATCAAAAGCAAATTAAGCACTATATACTATACCATAGAAGCAGGTTTGGAAAACCAATGACAGAAACAAGGGCAAAAAACTAAATGGCGAAATGGCCCCCAGAGGGGAAGAAGAAATGAAGTACGAACGAGGACGGCATAATCACGACAGAACTTTGTATTGTCCATGGAAAGGAAAGGAAAGGGAATCTTACAGGGGCGTGCCTCACTTGTAAAGCGATTCATCTGGGTCTTATAACTTATGGCAGAAAATATTTATTTATTTAATTTTTTCAAATTAAAACATTCAAAAATTTAATTTTTTAATTTATATGAGAAAAAAACATGCTCAACATATCGCACCATGAATACTATACTGCACTATGTCCTAATTTGTATGAAATGAACTGAGAATACCACATTATACATGGAGTGATAAAACTCGTAGTACAACCCGAAAACTGGTGAATCTACATCATATTTAGAGTACAATGTGTAATAAAACTTTTTAATCTGAGTTTGAAATTTTTTTTCTACTTATAAAAGCTTTCATTGGTACCTCAGATTAAGTAAAATTGAAAAAATTCTTATTTCGGTTTTTTTTATTTTGTTTCATTTATGGATACTATAACTTTAACTAAATAAATTATGTTCGATAGCAATTTTCCAAAAATTTCGTACTCAATTTTCTCGATAACTATGGGTCAAATCATAAAAATTTACTCTACAAAATCGACTCCAAATATAACGTAGATTCACTGGTTTCAATGACACAGTGCATACATACCGAAATAAAATCACGTTTCTGCGATTTTCCAAAAGTTGACTTTTTTGAGTTAGAGCAGTTGTGCGATGAAATACGAATATCTGAGATTAAAGACTAAGAAATCCCAGACTATGGACAGTGGACAGTCTCAAGATAAGATCAGAATTAGTTCAGCGAATGTCTGATGGAATCTTTAATAGATATATTATTTATACGCATAGAAAATACGTAGTTATAAGGTAGGGTGCCGAAAGTCACTGTTGTATATCTCTTTATTACTGTAATAGATTTTGATTCATTGATGACCAGGATTCGATAGTATAATACATAAATTGATTTAACCAATTGTGACTTGTGACCTCAAAGGTCAATACAATAGTGCAATTATATAATTTATACATATCTCATATATTTCTTTCATCTTTCTGCCTTGAAATCTTACTATACAATATATTTGTAATAAAATAAGTATGAGTTTATGAGTTTACAAAACTTTATTAGTATTAGCTCTGATGATGGTACGGTGGTACCGAAACAAGTTAGTAATAAACAACATTTTGAGTGTGTCCAAATACTTGTAGACCAGACTTGTAGGCCATTTTACTGTATATTGGCGGATATGGATATCAAATACTAGGTGAAATGGGGAATGTTGTAATACATCAAGTGGCCACTTAACCCAGCCAATGACAGGTCATAAGCCCTGTAAACGCCTAGATATCCATATTCCCTTCCAAATTTGTCGTCTCTGTTGAGATGTCAAATTGTAGTTAGTAATAACTCAATTAAAAAGTGAATAAAAAAACAAAGTGATTTTTATTTTATTTAAAAAAAGTTTACAATGATTTACAAAGGTAATGGTGATAATATAAATAATGAGTTTATTTGTTTATCTGCGTGCTGCACAGCAGCCTGACCACACTTGCCTTCGCCGGAAATCAAACCCGAATTCCGAAGTCAATGATTTAGTCATAGAATTACACGACACATATCACATAGGTGGTCCAAGAAGTCATGGTGTTGCTTAGTAAGGTGCTTGATGCGAAATGCTTGCCTCATGATTTTTTTTTTTTGGAGACACATATTTTATATGGTTGTTTAAGGGCATGTCCGCCTCGTGGTATAGCGGTAGCGGGTTGGGCTGCCGTGCATGAGGTCGCGGGTTCGATTCCCGATGGGGGTTAATATGAAATATTTATTTGAATGTGTTTTTTACATAAAAATATTTCATATATGATACTTAAGACTGGCGCTGAAGCGTAAGACTGATCATCTTGCTTTCGTGTAACAAATGATCAAGATTCTCTGCACTTGTGTGTCAATGCATTGGGAAAAGGGAGAGTAGTAGTAGATACCTAGGGCAGTCACTGAAGCGTGAGATTGATCATCCTGCCTATATGTAACAAATGCAATGCCCTATGCCCCATGGATGCTCATAAGGAATAGTTGTTCTTGTTAGTTTAAGGGTATAAGTCTTAAACACCCTGGGTAAAATTTCAAGGAGGCCAATAATTATATTTAGTATTATCTTTTTGTGAATATATATTAGTTAAACTATCTGAAGTCACTAGTCACTATACGCCCCTGAACTTACTATATATGTACATGTACAATGGCGTATAAAATGTAACTCTCGGGGTGAAAAGTTTCGACTTGTGTGAACCGACCAACGTGTTCGATTTCCTAATACATAATGGTTGCCCAGCAGTAACAAATCGCCGGCCATTTTGAAATGGAATAAAGTACTTTTAGTTTAGATAGGTAGGTACTATTGAAACGGCTGAATAGAGTGGAAATATGCGGCGCCTTTGGTTTTTTATTATCACAAAATATTTCATTCTTGATTTTACAATGGCTTTGTTTTTATAGTAAGGTTCACTTACCGCGGCAATGTTCATTATAAAACCATTAAATTCTATGAAACAATTACATTTTAATATCGACAGTAAAATGGTAAAACTAATCTACTTAAATGAGAAAAATTTATAGAGAGCCATAAAAAAATATATGGCTCATGCATTGAACAAATCGACATTAAAAGTAACTTAAATACACGTACGGGAGGTATGTTATAAAAGATAATAAAATTATCTTTATGAAATAAAACTATTATCTTCTTCGATGTTTCATCTGGGGATTGGTCTGCAGCAAGGCTCTTCCCAAGTCAGCTCCACAAAAACTACAAGTGATAAATTAAAAAAGATTTGAGTTATAGCTGAGATAATGTTACTTTTTCCAATAATACTAACGCGTGTAAGCCATATATAAAGGTTAGGAAAATATATTATAATGGTTTCCAGGTGTGAATTGAAACAAAAATGGGTAAACTGACAATCCTTAGTTTACTGCATATTGAACTAACACCGAATGGGAAACACAATATTTTAACCAGGAATATCCTCCCTGCTCTCCCGAAAGGAGTCCCGCTGTAACCCGAACGATTTGTTTACACGGGGTATATTTTATCATTTTAATCCTTCAATACGTTCCCACTAAATCTGACATAAATCCCAGTAAATCGGCGAAATCGCTGTTCCCCCTGCTAAATTAAAAAATGTTTTGTAAATTGTTTTATTTATCGACAAATATCTCACCATAATCGCAAAACATAATATAATAATAAAAAAAACAAAGTTTCGAATGAAATGACAAAATAAATAGGTGGTGCTTTTAACTGACTTAACAATGTTCAAATTCAATTTCATTTAATCACATTATACATTAAATAGGGATATGCAGGATATATGATTATTTTCATTATTTTATGCGAGTTTAAAATTAGCTAATTTTATTCACGTCGCGTGATAGCGTTTTTTGTTTTATTTTAAATAATAGCACACAAAAACTACCTAAATTACTACTTGTTATAACAATCGAAGGACGCTTAAATGAACTTAATGAGAAAATTTAATAGTAAAAATGAACTCAAGGTGTTTCTAATAAAAATGAGTACAGTAAAGATAAGCTAATGGCATAAACGGTTAAAAAAAATCAGGAAAAGGCAGTTCATTATTATTTTAACGTAAAATTACTGTTGGTATAACTCCACGTTAAGCTAGAGACCGTAGAAAATTGGTGAGACCGCAAAGAGATGTTTTGATGACCTCAAACTCAAAAGGCCCGCCTCAGTGCCAGTGCAGTGAATAAATATACCTACGAGTACATTTATGTTTTTCATTAAACGATAACTTTATTTTCGTTTTGGAAGTTATGATCGGTATTTTATTTTTAAGGATAGTAATGTGAAATAATTGTTCGCCTCGTGGTGTAGAAGTAGCGCGTTGGGCTGCCATGCATAATGCAGCGTAAGATTGATCATCTTACCTTCGTGTACAAGTGATAGCACTTCATGTGTGCCAATGCAGTGCCCCGTGCACCATTGGGTGCGGGTAAGGTAGAGTAATGTGAAATATTGTCAGAAATATAAAAAAATCTAACAAGATTTTCGTCACTTTAGCACATAATTGTCTTTTTACCAAGTAAATTCTTACTAAGCTTATTATAATGCCTCGACTACTTAGCCCTCTACATAAAAACACTTTTAGGAGTAACATTACAGCTTTGAACTCAAAGTGAAATAGGTCCTTTCTGAAAACATAAAGGGATAATTACATACAAAAACAAAAGTGAAGGGAAAATGTTTAGATACATAAATACTGGGAACATAATTCGAGACAAACGCAATACGAAAGTACATTTGCTAAATTAAGAAATAATTGGCTAAATTGATTTTGTAATAAATAATAAAATCATTTTTGGCGAATGAAAAGATTAACGATAATTCTTTTGATCAGAAAGATAATAATGAAATAAAATACGCTAGGTACTGTTTAACCTACCATTTTTTTTAAAAAATGGTAACCTTTTCGGTGATACAAACTATTCCTTGTTCGGCGGTTTGTATGAATAATAACTTTAAATTCAAAAACTACAAAGCGAGTGTTACAAATATTGAGTTAATAAGAAAGATTAACTGAGTCATTATTAATGTTAAGAAAAGAAAAATATATATAACAAAAATAGTGTATTTTGTTGATTGATTCGGCATTCACTTTGTAACATTTCATAATGACTTATGATTAAATAAATCGATGTTATGTGTTACTATTGGTTTAATCTATAGAAATAGAATTTACCTATACTACCTGGTTTCGGGAGTAAAGTTCTCCCTTCATGTCTAGATTCTTAAGTATTGCAATTTCATGTTTTCTGTATAAGATCTGTATTTAGTGTCTTTTCACCAGTCGATGGGAGAACTTTACTCCCGAAACCAGGTAATGTAGGTAAATTGGTAAATTCTATTTCTATAGAATAAACCAATAGTAACACATAACATCGTTTTATTTAATCATAATTTTGAAATAGTGTATCTCAAAGTTACACCCGTTGTTGATAAAAACTACTCCATAAGATGATAAAATTATAAAGATAGGTGTGTGATAAGAACAACCATTGTATTATAATAGCTATAAAACGTAGTGAATACGTTTAGTTCTAACTTCTAACAGTCAATGTTTCAAGGAACACCGCACATATTATATTACAGTATGATCCAGGTTATTTTCAATACTATTATATAAAAAAAACTCTCACGTCTAAACGAAGGGCCAAGCATGTTCCACCTTCAATTATCTTCAGACACTAATTGCTCCATTTACTATTAGCTATTGCAAAAACGAAAGAAGCTCACAGGTATGCCATTATAATTTAAATCAATTCGTTACACTGTCAGGTGTTTGCCGGAGGCAAGATTACACCAGATAACCATAAAAATAAACAAACACAAGACGCGAGCACAAAAATAATTACAATCACAAATTTTATCGTAAACACACGTGCGCTTACAAAGAATCATTTAAAAAGGAAACACTGTCGGGTTGAAATATTTAGGTCGATTTTGATGGCACTATTCAACACTATTATCACGTTTTAATTACTTTCATAACTAGTACGGGTACAAATATTGGATATTTGGTTGGGATTCATCGGAACAATACGATCCAGCTGAAGTACGCCACACAATTGTACACACAATGATACTATCAAGTAATGTTATATAATTACAATGTGTACATGTGCTAATCAATGTCGGACCGGCGAAATGTCCGGAATGTGAGATAACTGAATGAAGCGAATTCGAGTAGAGATATAGGTGGAGCCGTAGTACAGGCAGCCACTCTTGTCTGGCTGTGAATAAAAACTGAACCGCAGATTGTACGTTTGGAGAAGGTACGAGTACAATACATTACCGACCATTACCTGTACTGTTAGTTTTAGCTCTTAGCAGTTAACAGTGGTCGGGGGACAGATGTTGTATTGTTAGTGATACTCAGAGGGGTAAAAGTTACTTTCATTTCATTAAAGCCAGCATCGCGTGGCGGTATGTAGCGTGATCGGGGAATTTACATTAATGACAGCTAACCCATAAAGATAACATTTCAATAATAAATTTTCGCTGGATGTACAAAAAATCACGCAAATTTTCAGTTAAACGGCTTTATAGGAACAAACAGGTTACCAATATTCAGCTAAATACTACTATCCTTATGAAATAAAAAATTAATCACTTAATGAATTCATAGATTGTGTGGTAGTTAGAATCTAATGTATGCAGGGAATATTAATCCAAATACTAACGCTGAATAAACATTTCTAAAATTATCATTTTAATGGTTAAATTTGAATAATTGTCGTAGGCACACACTTTTAACAGTTTTATAATGGTAATGTAGATAATAGATTTCGTGTATTGTTTTGTATTGTAAGAAATAATGAAGCCAGATACAAAATCTAGAATTAATATTAATTTACGAAATGCCAGCCGCACATGTGTTTAGGACTATGCAAAGCTAGAAATAATATTCATCAGTTGCATTTCAACACACGATACTGTTGATTTATTTCACGTTAATTGACAGCAGTGCATGTTTAACATCTGTCGTGATTCGTGATATTCCTAATATATTCATCACCTAATTAAGCTTCTTATTTCGATCAAATTTACAACTGACATGTTTAGTATAAGTGTTTAGTTAATAGTTTGGTAAATGCTCAGTTGGAATCGAAGTATTTCTGAATTTAAGCGAACCTTGTATTGTGTCTTTCAATATGTTAGCTGTGCCTGTCTAAGTAAAACATATCTAAAGTTTATCCATTATTTGTAGAGATAACAAGACAACAATTTACAATTATTCATTAAAAGACTTTTTTCCATAAATTATCTTTAAAAAGAAGAGAATTAAAAAAAACAAAAAAAAAACATTCAGGACATAAATGAAAAATACACAAGTGGTTATAATTTTTTTTGCGCGTGGATATTTTATCATTATACCTACGCATTAATAAAACATTTCAGTACAAAAAATATAAAGAAATTTTCAATGATTAAAATAATAGAAAGAAGACAATATTAATTAAAAGATAATTTTTTATGCGAAAGCGAAGGCTAATTGACAATTAAAAAAAATAATTATGTATAAATAATCACGCATAAACGCAAGTATTATAGAATAGGTGCAAAAGAACTGCCTTGATTTTATAGGATAGAAAAATTAGAGATAGATACTACAGAAGAATCTTCGCATTGAAGCAATCAATTTTTTTTTCTTTTTGTTACTTATTAATTCCGTTTTGTTTAAACTTAGTGGTCTGTATTAACCATCCCAGGCGGCATAGTTAGCCGAGTGTGGTTGGAAGCATTGGACCATCGACGTGATCACCCAAGCAAATCCGGAGCATAGTGCATTCACTGCGGAACATGGAACACCCACTGTTACTGCAGCAGATCATTTTACTCCTTCTGGGACGAACCAACAGTTACTAACTTAACGGGTAGGTATTTCATATTAAATGACATATAATATATTTTAAGAAAATGGAAACATTATTGCTATTTTTTCCCTATGAATATTGAACATTATCGATATATTTTAAAGAATATTTATATCTCAGTGGAAAACGAATACTTTGAGAATACAGAAAATTTATGTCTCGTATAATCCTGCAACGATATATGCAAATTCTAGGTTACTAAACTGGTGAATCTACATAATATTTGGAGTCGATTGTGTAAGATGATTTTTGAATATAAGTTTTAAAAAAATAATTTTTCTCCTTTCAAAGCTTTCATAAGTACCTACTTACCGTAGATTAAGTAAAATTTTACGAATTCTTGTTGAAATTAGGTTTTTGCTTTTGTTTTCCTAATGAATAGTATTAATTTGACTTAAGAGATCATATTTTATAATCATTTGTAAGAAATTTTCGAAAAAAATTCAACTTCATACTCAATTTTCTCGAAAACTATGAGACAAATCAAAAAATTTTATTCTACAAAATCGACTCCAAATATTATGTAGATTCACTGGTTTTCCGCTTATACATCGAGTTTAGTTACACCATATATAGATTTAACACAGTTTTACTCTCTCTAGCATGGTATTTCTACTTAGTTTAAAAAGCCACACATTTAGTCAGATATCACACGGTAATAACGTTAAATAATTTAGGTACATAATAATTTGCACTTATCAAAAAAACATCCTAAAAAAGTTGGTTATTCATTATTTAAAAAATGAAGATAACATCTAAGGATCGGGAAGAATACCTTTAAATAGAATATTAAATATTTCAAAATTTTTGGCTTGGTGTAAGCTCCTCACCCGAAGGGTTCAAACCGCAAAGGAAGAAAATAAGTTGTACTAATAGGTTTTTTAATATGTGAAAATTCTGAATTATATCCGAAATAATAATGGCAACCGTTTATTACTCAGAATGATTGATAGAAAAACGATTTGAAATTTAAAAAGCCGACGGTATAAAAAGCCGGAAAAATGTAAATGAGGAGGGCCATTGATTGGATTTAAAATTTCCATAATATTATTACACTCGTAAGCTAAAATTGTGTTGAATGGTGGAATGGAAAATAGGGCTTTAGAACCCTAACTTAATCCCTAAATTAATTCCGAGTGAGAACCATGTGTTGACACAAGGGAATATACTAAACTCTGAGAATAATTATATCATTGTTAAGGGATAATAATACTTTACTCGATACAAAGACCTGAAATAAGGGAATTAATTGTTAGTGTTAGAATAATAAACTTAAAACATACTTGTAAAAATTATTATCAATCAAAAATATTAAATTGAATCAGATAATTGTTTGAAGAAGAATTTTAGATTAAACTGTGCATATAAACAGTAAGTTTTTAAATTATTAACAATCAAATACTTAGTTTGTTGAGTTTTATTATTCATCAATATGTAGTGTTTTGTGCCTTAGCTTATTTTCGATTTCACACTTATT
Source organism: Micrasema minimum (assembly GCA_022494985.1). Lineage (NCBI taxonomy): Eukaryota > Metazoa > Arthropoda > Insecta > Trichoptera > Brachycentridae > Micrasema > Micrasema minimum. The sequence continues at coordinate 19,934 of JAGVSP010001487.1, forward strand.
TTCTGTACTTATCACACATAGTGAGAATAAAAAAGAATTATGTTAAAAACAGCAATCCAAAAAATCAATCAAATTTATATAAGTAATAGAAAAAAAAATCGTATTAGTGCATTAGGTACAATAACAATAAAGGGGATGAATAATATTAATATTACCATACTAATTAAGAACACAAACATTATAATATGATAAGTAAAATGAGAAAATATGCTACGGTAATATTAAACATATTTGTGCAAGTTGTGGTAAGTTAAATGCGGGTCAACACGTGTGGTGGAGAAATGTAAATATATAAAGGTTGACCTCTGTACCTGGTAACAGGTTCTACGTATTGAGTTTAGTAGGTAAAATCGAGATGACGGATAAAAAATAAATCCCACGGAGAACAAACAATAACCATAATTTAATCATTATTGACGTGATTCTAAATCCACGTTAAAAAAACCCAATTTTAGGGCCGGTTTTATAAACAATCCGTTAGTAACGCGTGGTTTACTAATCAGGTAATACTCCATAACATTTTGTACCCAAATATTACCCGATTAGTATATTAAAACGTTACACGAACGGATGTTTAGAAAACGGGGGGGCCCTTAGAGGCCTTACTGAGGGAATTTGAAATGCATTCATAATCATACACCTGTATAATACTCACATGATTCTACAACAGTACTTACAACTTTCCCTTATCCGCACACATTGATGCATGTGGCACTGCATTGGTACACTAAGTGCAGAGAATGTTGATCATTTTATTACATGAAGGTAAGATGATCAGTCTTACGCTTCAGAACCAGTCCAAGGTGTCACACATGAAATATTAATATGTTAATAAATATATTTCGTAAATAAGTACAACAGTACATAGAATAGTAGTAGGTTAATAATAATAATAATAATAATAATAATAATAATGATCGTTTATTTCGCATCACTTTGATACGGTTTTGATACGGTATACATAAAATAAAAAAACAAGAAGAAAAAAAATCTAAATCAGATAAGATCTATAAATTAATAAAATAAAATTAAAATTTAAAATATATGTATATATAACAAAAAAAAACTAAAATAAAAAAAATATAGGGAAATCAAAAAGGGCTCAAGGTGGTGCCCAGACCCATGCCTCAAGAGTGGGCCATCCCACTCCTGCACCCAAACAGCCGACTCCTGAAGTTGGCCACTTTGAAGCGCACCGTGGCTTCAAAGGAGTTTATCCCTGAGATAGCAAACATACCGGAAGCACTGCAGAACCTTGGTAAGCGGTCCAGTATTCTGAAGGCGTTATTATACTGCACTCTTATTGCACTCCAGCTTGCTGCTGTGTAATTACACCATAATTCGCAAGTTTACATGGGCGTGCGATACGTCCTAAACAGTGCCAGCTTCACCTGGGGTGAGCACATGGAGAATTTTCTAGCCATCGTATTTGCGTAATGGTTGTGGTTTGTCTCGTATCTCTTTATTGGAATAATACATTGGCGTTGATTAAACAGTACATAATGAATAAACGATCATCCGACCCATTAAATAGCCACTGTTAACAATGAAATAATCGAAAAGTTAATTATAATCTAGTTCACTGTTGCCGCGATGATAAGAGCATTACACCCTCCACCCCGTGACGTCAGAGGGCAGCCAACTGCTCCCATTAACGCAACACAATACAGCCTTAAATTTGTTATAAAGACAATCAGAGTGAAAAGGCGGCAAGCTGCTTGGAGCTGAGTAATGAGAAATAGTTTGCGGTAGGACCAGATGAGATTTATACTATAGAGATATTATAAAAGGCGGAAAAATTCAGTACTTGCTCAAAGCTGTAATAAATTCTTTAATAAATGTAATTACGTTTACTATAAATTCATAAATTGAAATGCAGAGATTAGCGAGATAGAGTATAATAATTCACAGTAACCATTTCGTTTTTGTATTTTTTCATTGTTTTACACCAATTTTTTTTTGCTGGCAACACAACCCTGGCGCTCGGAAAAAATAGGTATAAAAAACATATGTAGAATAATTTTACAAATATACAGTGGTTTTATGCATAATTTGAGATAATAACATATAAATAAACTATAAAATGACGGATTTATAAGCCATCAAGTAAGACCCCCTTTTGAAAATTCCTTGCTGATAGTGTACCCACTTATTTTCGCAGTCAGGCATATACTGAGAAACGTTTTTTTTTTATAAAATGGTAGTTTAGCTAAGACGGCAGCAAGGGGATTTTTTGTAGAAACGAAAGCTGTCATCTAATAAATAAATAAATGAAATACGTTCTTCATTACATATTTTTGTTATAGAGTCTAAAAGTAGCCTACAATTGAAAAAGACTAGGGGTTGGTACTAGTCAGGAGTCTGGAGTGAGTTAGCACTCGCAGTGGAGTGACAGATTTAGATTAACAGTCTCGTGTCGAATTATTGAGAAAGGTCTGACAGATAAGTGTATTATGAAATTATAGACATCACTCCAACATGATGGCGGGAATAAAGCTACGTTGCCAAACTCAACGGGTAAGAAGAGAACAATAAAATTAATTTATCAAGGGAGAAAAGAAACATGAAAAATCTACTGCGGTGATTTATGCTAATTTTTGCTTTCTCTCTCTCTTTTTATCTGTTCTTATGGTGCATAGGACACCGCATTGGTACGCCAAATGCAGCATATTAGTTACAAGACAAGATGATCAAAATCCTTTTAGTCCTAGTTTGGGGTATCAGATATGAAAAGTTAATGTGAAAAACTATATTTCAATATAACCGTAGGTATTTAAAATCGCCATGGCAATGTATTGTAACATCACGATATTATTATAGTGTACATACATAGCACGTTATTATATCACCAAAGTGTTGTATATTTTGAATTGAATTATGTTTAATGGTGAGAAGATAAAGCTCTCGGATCATAAAGGATCATTACATCAACTTAACGTCAAACTAACAAAGCTCGGAGACTTAGTAAAACTTCACGCAAATACATCAAAACTGCTCAAAGCTCGCTGACGCCTAAACCTGACTAAATAAACAGATACTTGGACTGGAACTATCACTCCCCCTTCCCACCAACAACGATATTATACTGGGGCTGATTGATAAGCACAAATGTACCCGAAATAAAGACACATTTTAAAAACAACATTTTGAGTTTGTCCAAATACTTGTAGAAATTTTTCGTCTCTGTTGAGAAGTCAAATTGTAATTATTAGCCCATAAGGGTGAAATCCAGTTTTTGTTTACAAGTATTTGGACACACTCAAAATTTTGTTTATAAAAATTAGCTGGTAAAAGTTATAAGCATGACAAATTGAAGATTCATCTTCAGGCGTTTCCTAGTAGGTGATATAATTCGGTAAGAATCTCACTTGCAATCATAAAGGTTTCTGCTAAAATGCTTAGCAATTTTCTCAATCGATGACAGAGAGTGTTCACATCTGAAGCGTCGCGCTATTTTACTGTGTATTGGCAGATATGGATATCAAATACTAGGTGAAATGGGGAATGTTGTAATACATCAAGTGGCCACTTAACCCAGCCAATGACAGGTCATTAGCCCTGTAAACGCCTAGATATCCATATTCCCTTCCAAATTTCTCGCCTCTGTTGAGATGTCAAATTGTACATATTTTTAAAATTACAATTGACATCATAATAGAGACGGGAAGTTTGAAAGGAAATATGGATATCTAGGCATTTACAGTGCTTATGATCTGTCATTGGGTGTAAGTGGCCACATGATTCCCCATTCCAATCCTCGAGACAGAGTAGTGTGACGTTCTATCATCTCTTCTATCCGAGGAAATGGCGTAATGGTTAGTTAGTTTCTCTTTCAAACATTGACGGCTAGTAGGAACTTATCAATCAGCCCTTGTACTGCCGCTGGCACCAGCGCTTCGATTCTGTTAATTTTTTACGAGTACTGCGTATACGATTTTGTACTAAATTTGTATGCGCAGAAGTGTCTCAAACCTTAAGAGAATCGCACCGCAGGCGGCGCACTCACATCACCTGTTGCTCGATCACAGATCAGTACCGATTCGGTAATAAGCGACGTGATAACGATTTCTTGCCCATGGATGTTTAACGTTTTCGCGATCACAATGGAACACGCGTTAAAAGTTATCGATCGGGATTATTAAACGAGCGCATACTAGTCGCGAGCCATTTCCCGAGATATATCTTATTCGCACAAATCTTCATTCAATCAAAAAAAAAAGTATTAATATGTAATGTAACCCGCAGACAAGCCCCGGCTTTGCGGGAACAATAAATACATTTTATGTATTGTTTATAAAAACATGTTTACTTTCAAATAAAATATTTAAAAAATAAAAAAATAAAAATAAATCTTTATTATAATTTAGTCGGTTTTCGGCAAGCCAAATATTGAGAAAAGCAGTCGAAATAATAAAAAATCAGCCAAGCGCGATGATTTGACGTTTGACGTAAGGCCGCGTTATAGCTTGCATCGGCCCCGCTCGGCTCAGATCGGCTATGTTCGGCTATCGATACCACGGTATCGAACGAATGTCACTGTGATCGCTCAAATCGTTAGCAATAGCACGTGAATAGCACGCTTTTAACTACGTCGATAGTTATCTGTGCTTGAGCTACAGAAGTACGTTTAGACAAGCTGATTTAAAATGCTAATATCTCCCCGATTCTCGGCCTAAGCCTTGTACACTGGAAACTGTAGCCGTACACACTGTACACGCCGTACAACTCCAGGATATTGTTATGCTAATGATCAATGCTAAAACACAAGCAAAAGGAATCAATAATATCGTATTCCTGGACGCGAAGTGCTAGGCGTTGTCAAAATAATTTTTTTTAAATATATGTAAATTGATAGCTGGATCAAAAATAAATGCGGCAATAAATTTTCAAAAAACAATCCGCAAAACTGCATAAGACGCTTCAACACATCAATAGAAAAAAAAACATAAAAATTATAATTGTGATACCTAGAAGATTGTGGAAATTTGTTGATTGCTCATATTTGGATATTTAAACAATAACGACCAGTTATGGTTTACCCAATCAATGTTTTGTCTGTCATTGCGTTGCTGCAAATTAATTGTAATCCCATTTAAAAAATTGTTACAAATTGACATATAAATCTGCTAATACAACAAATCCAGTATGTTATAAATACTAGTAAAGATTTAAGAACTATTTAAATTTATTACTACAACTTCAATTATTTTGGGTTACTGGCGTTTTGACTTTATTTTTTTCAATGACGTACCTATATATTTTTTATTGAATTCTTAAAAATTTGTAATGACTGTTAAAATCATTGCATGGCCAGAATTATATCGACTCATTCGAACATTTGAAATACTGTATCCACAATATACACATGAGTAGCCTGGATAAAACCAACACATAATTACGTACTTAGGTATCATAATTTTGCGTGCCTTTGTCCTAGAACAGTGGCGGGAATAACAAACAAAACGTTATCTCTATACATTGTTCATCACATACATATTTACTTCATACATAAACCCAAGAATTTTTACGCCAACTGTAACATATTACACATATTGTTGTTCGGAATTATTTACGGAAAAATGAAAAGTTAATTTCGATGTGAAAAAACTTTTGGTTGTCTGTAAAGTCGGTTTACGGACGATAATTTTACGTGATAACGTCATAAGAAAACATTGATGAAAAATAGCATACTTGTATGAATTGAATTGAATTATTATTACTGAATTATCATTATTTTGTATAATACAAAGCAGGAGTTAATTGAAAATCACAATTTTTTCCAAAAAATAAAATCTTTTTGCACTCGTTAATTCAAATATTTGTTTACTTAAATTATACAAATTAATTACAAGTAACAATGTGCTATTAACAATTTATTAATAAATTATATGGAGTGGAAGAGAGATAGATGCGTCACAAACCGAACGCTTAGGCCGATCGTGCCTCTCTATCGCTTGTTGAACGTGACAATGAGTCATGCTTTTTCGTGTGTGCAGCCGGCGTTCATCGATTTATTAGACGTTATCACGTCAAAAGGGGAAGTTTGGAAGTAGGTCCATTACCTATCGTGCAGTTTGCCTATATCGATAAAATTATTTAATTATCTGAGATCGATATTAAAAAGCACTTGACCAAAGACAATACCCTTATAGCTTATTGCAAAATATCAGTTTACACCGTTATACCTGTCAAGTATTTTGCACGATGAAATAATAAAAACATGTTACGTATATCGATATACAGATATATTATTTTTATGTCATGTACAAAGTTCTCAAAAAAATTTAACTAAGAGAATGATAACATCTTTAAATCCCTTTTAAATAAGAACTACTCCAGTAAAGAAAAAAACGAAAAGTTAAATTAATGAAATTGAGAAATAATTTACGTTGCAAAAACACAATTATTTAATTTAAATCTAAGCTCACATTACGGAAACAGAATTAACTAACTAACTAACTAACCATCACGCCATTTCCCCGAAGGGGTAGGCAGAGAGAATAGAACGCCTCACCACTCTGTCCTGGCACACTTCTCTTGCATGCTTCCTCCTCATTCATACATCTTCTCATGCACGCACGTCGATTATTCCGACAATATTAAACAGATGTCGATTATTAAACAGAATTAATTTCAATAAATCTTACTTTTAAAGTTGAGCTATCAGTATAGGTACATTTTATTAAGCGCAAAAATATTTATCGCTTCGAAAACTCGTATAAAATAATAATTCAGCAATTTGGGAATAATTTCTCATTTTTCGAGTAGGGCTATTAACTAGAAAATTAACTCAAAAACAATAAAAGCGATCCCAGCTTTAAAAATAAATCTCCTTTATCGCAGTCATGTTTCACTGAAGCTAAAGTATGTAGGTATTATGTTTTATAATACACCCTCGGAAAATTTTACAAGCTGAAGCACTTCATTAAGCTCTATCTGTTTTATTTCTACACTGGAGAACTTCGCACAATGCCAAGTAATCCATTAATAAGCAGATACGTAATTTATGTATATTGTTAAATAAATGTAAAAAACTTAAATACATGTATAACTAATTTCAGTTATTATTATTTAAACTATGTATTTAAGTCAATTTTATTAACATATCATCTCATAATTTGACTTAAGAGATTTTAAAATCAGCTAATGAAAACAGTTCTAAATATGTTTTTTTGTACCGTTTATTTTTTCTGTACCAATTTCTGTAACAAAAGCTAACATTTAATTTATTTTATTTCATATACGTGGTACTCGGTACTTTTTACAACAAATAAAAAATTAAAGATGAACAAAGTCACAAAATAAAGTGAAAATCAATTACAAAAACTAATAATATATATGTACTTACTCGTAAATATAAAATTTACAGCGTTAGAGTGAAGAAAATTTTATTCTTGTCAATAAATATAAATACTTGGAATAGCGCGATGAATTTGAATCAGTATTGAATTATTTGATAGCTTGGCGTTTCTATATTCCGACTACAATATTTATATTCCAGGATATTCTTGAATTCGGAAAAAAGGAAATGTAAAACGAAGCCTTCAAAATTCCTATTAAAGGAATAACGAAACCTTATTTTGAAATTATTACAAAATAGTGGTATACTTATATTTATTAGATAACAGAGTGAAATTAAAAGCTCTATTTGAAATTGTAGGATTGCTATGACAATAGATTAATGTAACAGGTTACAAACATTTATTTGCTTTGAAGGAAGTTACCTGTGTCCAAATAAAAACATATTTTTACTATAATTCATGTAATAAATTATCAAGAAACATTGCACTTCGTTTACCAATGCAATACCCTATACAGCTTAAGGTGCCGGTAAGGGATACGATAGTAATTATTTTTTATATATTATTAATATCCCAACAGAGACAGAGAAACTCTGGAAACGAATGTGGATTATCTAGGCATTTATAGGGCTTATGACCTGTCATTGGCTGGGTTAAGTGGCCACTTGATGTATTACCACATTCCCCAAAATACGTAAACGCCTAGATAATTCACATTCCTTTCCAGAGTTTCTCTGTCTCTGTTGAGATTTGGGATATCAATAATATCTGATATTAGCCCAGCATGGGTATAATCCAGTAATTTGTCTACAAGTTAGTATTAGTACACGTTCAAAATGTTGTAATTATTTTTATTTATAAATAGTAAAATGAATGTCAAATGCGTTGCGTTACATCCAGTAGGTCAAAATGTTTTTTATTTTTTTTTATTTCAACTGCTTCAACAGTCCAGGAGGCCCAATAACAAAGGAAAGCAACTCTACAAACATAGGGGCAGGAGAAAAATCACTATCGATTTCTGTCTTCTCACAGGAAATCGAACCCGGAACCTCCGAACCGTGAGTACGGACATTACGCTTTGGAGGCCGCCAATAATCCAAATATCATACCTACTGATTGCACAATTATTGCATAAAGGGGAGGTTTATGTACAATGTACACTATACATTTACATTTATAGATAATATAGCAACCTTGTGAAAATTTATTATTATTTCAATTTTAATTGTACTGGGCTTCGGCATTCGAAATTAACTACAAACAAACATGATTGATTTATCTGTGCCCATACGATATTAATCAAATGTTGAAAAACAAAGACCCACAATATTATGTGAATATGTATTACAGTATTATTGTGTTATTTGCGATTGTTTAAAATTGTTTATATCATTTTTGAAATATCTACTAAAATAAAGATGGTAAAATGTCCCGACATCACGGATTTACGTTAATAACATTTTAAATAGTAAATTAAAAACATTTGTAATACATTTCGAATAACAGTTAAACTGTATAAAAAACACTTGAAGTCGAGATGCATAATATTATATTTTTATTTCTAAAAGGAAGAAATGAGAGATTCAGTGGGGTTTTTACATAGGCAACAAGAGAGCACAATTTACATATTGATACGTGAGAGTATTAAAAGCAAAATTGGAAATCTCCGTTGCATGAGTTGCTGAGATATTTGCGAAAATCTGATAACTATTTTTTTCGAAGTAGTATGTACCATTATGGTTAATGTGCATTCATATTAAAAATAATTTGTGCGAATGAAAAAAGTTATAATTAATGTTCTCTTTAAATTAACACTTAAAAAATAGACATTATTTCTAGTTATGCTACAAAAAAGCGATTTTGCATAATAAGAGGAAGGAGAACTCTAATTTTGTATATTGGAAAATTCTAATTTTGCTACATACAAATGTGAGGCTGGATTCGGATAATTCTAATTATGCTTTACCAGTGTAATAGACAATGCTAAGTTTGCGGTTTTAAAAAAAACTTATTATATTTTTAATACTGGATTTTTTTTTAATTCGCTGTTTTTTAGGCAGGAAGATATTTATGTAATATTTATTTTGGCATCAAAGAGTCATTTTCCGATTTTAGTTTTTAATTTTGCTTCACGTGTTTTTTTTTTTAATAAAGGTACCTACATAAATATTTACATTTACAAAAAACTCACCAAAAAAATGTATCCATTTTCACCATCATTGGTGAAGATACCCAGAAGTATTAATTTATCACGTGACAAATATGTGATGGATGGAAATGAATGGTCGGTTTCACTATGGGTAAATCATGATAATAATTAGGTGAGATCCGAATTCCCGACCCATTAGTGCGATCCCCGCAAAGGTTCATAACAATATTCCCTGAATAATGGATGGGACTTCCTCTGCTCGGCAGTTGTGGTGAGTTACTTGGTACCGGCGGCGGAGGTAGCGGGAGGGAAATGGCGGGAAATGGCGGGGAAAACACGGTAAGAAAAGATTCTTCGAAGATTGACAAATGCTTACAGTCCGGGGAACGGTAAAAAAGAACGCAGAAAAAGCGGATATCCTTTGGAATACCAACACAATATATGTTCTGGAGAGCTATCTACTATAAAGATAGAAAAAGGCTTTGGGAATCCTCGTAACATGTTTGAATAAGGATAACGGATAACCGGTAAAGGATTTTTAGATGAATTCTTTGATTTCTATCTGTGTTTAACCCAAACACAATATGATTTTATTAAAGTCAACCTTTTCGTCTACAATCTATTTTGAGCATCTTAAAAATGCGTAATTTTTAACTAACTAACTAACTAACCATCACGCCATTTCCCCGAAGGGGTAGGCAGAGAGCATAGAACGCCACACCACTCTGTCCTGGCATACTTCTCTTGCTTCCTCCACATTCATACATCTTCTCATGCACGCACGTCGATTATTCCGACTTCTTACATGCCCACTTTCAAGCACTTGTTTTTACTTGATCATGCCATGTATTTCGCGCCCTTCCTCGACTTCTACATCCAGACACAGTCGCATCATATATTTTTTTTGCCGTTCTTTCATCATCCATTCGCTCTACATGACCGAACCAACGTAAAAGACCATCCTTAATTTTGTCGATAATGCTTATCTCAGCCTTGCATTCTGGTCTAATTTCAACATTAGTGCACCTATCATACATAGTTTTACCACACATTCGCCTGGGAGATCGCATTTCAACTGCATTCAATCTACTTTCATCCTTATTTTTCCAACTCCATGCTTCGCTTCCATACATAAGGGTTGGTACCAGAACTCCATTATGCACTGCCAATTTAACCTCTCTTGATAAGCACTTTTGATGAATAATTACTTTAAAAATTAGGAGATTTCCAGCAATTCAGATTTTAAACGAGATTCGGGAAACAAGTCAGCATTTTCTGAATTAAAATGTACTGTATTACAAAATCATTATACATCAGAGTCGACTTTAATCAATAGTAAATAAAGGACAGATTTATCATATGCCTTGTTCAAGAAAAACTGCATCTAAATGCTTAGGGCACTGCTTTGGTACACTAATGGTACATTGTACCAAAGCAGTTCCTTATGCAGTATTAACTATGAACAAGGAAAAAAATTGCAAATAGTAGGTGAGATTTTATCTTGTCACAATTTACTCAACTTTATTTATTTTTTTAAAGTTTATATTCGGTTTACTTCATTTTGCAGAACATCTATGCCAGTAAATAGAAGGGGGTGGTACGAGGCGACTGGTTTAATATAAGGGGGTGCATCATTAGCGACTCAATGGAGACAGTTGCAGGAGTGGAAGCTGCACAATTGTCATGATTAAACCTGAACGTGGTGCAACGCGACAATTAGATATGCAAATATATATTTTTTAAAATTCATATGAAAATTGAGTTTACAATATTCAAAACAATTTGTTTGACAAACGCGACGTTTGAATACTTTTAGAACATACTTAAGAAAAAACCTCGAGGTGTTTATTTTATTTTGAGGTTATTATTGTTAGTATTTTAGTTAATAACAATGAAAACGCTCGGGTTTTTTTAGTAACATGCCATTATTTATTTTCACAAAGTTATAGAATTAAAACTTTTAAAATTATAAGAAGGAACTGGAGTTTCTAGCGTCTTGCAGTAGCTCAAGCACAGATAACTATCGACGTAGTTAAAAGCGTGCTAATCACGTGCTAACGCTAACGATTTGAGCGATCCCAATGACATAACGTTTAATACCGCGAGCATTGACGATCTGAGCCGAGCGGAGCCGAGCGGAGCAGATCTACGCTATATATCGCGGCCTTACGACAAACGTCAAATCATCGCGCTTGTCAGATTTTTTATTATTTCGACTGCTTTTCTCAATATTAGCTTGCCGAAAACCGGCTAAATTATAATAAAGATTGAATGAAGATTTGTGCGAATAAGATATATCTCGGGAAATGGCTCGCGACTAGTATGCGCTCGTTTAATAATCCCGATCGATAACTTTTAACGCGTGTTCCATTGTGATCGCGAAAACGTTAAACATCCATGGGTAAGAAATCATTATCACGTCGCTTATTACCGAGTCGGTACTGATCTGTGATCGAGCAACAGAGAAAAACTACGAAAATGATAGAAATCCATTATTTATCGTTGAGATTTCTCTTTCCCGCGATTCCGTTGAAAACTTTATGTTGATGTAATTTCATGTAGGTTAATTTAAAACTTTAAAACAAACCGTACATATGGTATTCGCTTTGGTATTCGCATTTTTCAATAAGTAGATACTTATTTCCCCATAAATTGACTTATTAAGTTGTACTAACCCCAAATTACGCACTCCCTCAATGCTTTCTTACATTATAAAATCCGTAATAATCTTCTTAGTCGAAGAAAAATGCTGAATTATCCTATTTCACAGGTACATAAACGGAAATGAAAGAAAAACGCGGAGAGCCACAGAATTTTCTCAAAATTTCGTAAATTCAATTTTCGATAAATCAAGATTACAATTTCCCGCCCAAAAAACTAATAAGGGGAAGAATAAAAAATATCAAGTATAGTGGAATCATCTAGAAATAAAAAAAATATCATAATTGAACAAACACAAAAGATCGTTCCAGAAAATGCCTCCTGGATTTCACAATTTATTAAGGTGCTTATTATAAGGTAAATTCAATAATGTAGGAGCGTCATTTTGACAGGCGTTTGCGCTTAAGAGATGGGAAGGCTGGTGAGCATAAAATGGAGAAAATGAAGGGATAATTTTCACAACATTTAAGATAGATACATTTTATCTGATAAAATGAGACAATATCTTTTTGAATTTTGATAGTTGGTTCTCAGTTCCAACGAGTTTTACGGTGAATTTTGACTAAGATAAAAGCTTCCGCAAGATCTACACTCTCGCAAAGTTCCTCGCCCGAAGTACTTGCATGAAATGTGTTGTGGCCTACTACACTCTCTTACTTCGGTTAACTTCGCGAGAGCGTGGTACAAGCATTAAATACATATTCAAGCGCAACACATTCATACCCGTATGCGATATCTCTAATTACGTCACTAAAAGTGGTTAGAAACTTAATCCTTCTAACACACTTATCTACCGAGTCAACATGGAGGTTGCATAGTGTCGAGCACAGTTACAAAGGTAGATACCCATTTACCCGCAGCAGAATCAGTGTTCAGGGTGCTTAGCATATAACGTCAATTGCGAAAAGTTTTGGAAAATTTACAAGCGATCGTACTGAGTGGCGCTTCTGTAGTTGCATGTGAAAATTTAGTTAAACGTTTCGCATTTGACCCGATAGCTAACCCCCCAGTTGGAGTTGAACTCTCTAGCGGACTAGTGAACAAGCCATTACATCTCAAAGGAAATGTCCTTTGATACGAGAAAAATGCGACACTTGTAAAGAACGCCGGATAAGAAACAAACATGACATAATTTCAAAAGGTATTTCATAAAGGCGTTTGATACAACATGCAACGCAACACGAGGACCTGGGAATTTTGTACTTTGAGGCAAGTCCACGCCAAAAATTAATTATTCGGAATTAAGGTTAAAAAGTGATTGTGTTACGAACAAATTACCAGGAAATTTTCAGGAATTTCGCTATAAATGATTATTCTTGACAAGAGTTTCTCATTTTTCTAAATAAAATATCTAGTTTTTAAAAAATAACTGCTTAAAACATTTTTCCGTAAGGTATAGGCGGCCTCCGTAGCGTAATGGCTAAGACGCTGGAGTCACGATACGGAGGTTCCGGGTTCGATTCCCGGTGAGAACTAAAAAAATCAAAAGTGATTTTTCTCAAGCCTGGGTGTTCGTGACGTTGTTCCCCTCTGTAATTGGGCCTCCTGGCCTGTTGAGGTGGCTATAAAAAAAACTTCCAAAGTAACATAAAAAAACTGCTTTTTAATAAGTATAAATTGTAAAATTCATGATATTCGGAATGAAGTAATGAATAACGTGGAATAAATTAATGAGACACAATGATACGTGGGATTCTTCAGAATAATATTATTCCTATAAATATTTTCCTAATAATTTGTTCGTAATATCTGGACCGAGAAAAAAAAACAATAATAAGCAATACCTAATAATTCATGAAAAAATTGTTGATAAAATAATTGCGGTAGGATTCCAAAGCGAGTAATCAATTTTATAACCATAATTTTTAATAAATTTGCTTTAAAAATTTCTACGCATAGGTCTCCCTCTAAGTTTGAGTAAATTTACTCCCGCTTGTCTTGATCGAGCGAAATTTCCTTTAGATTGTGTAAGTTCTGAAGTAATGAAACCACACCGGAGAAGTTTGATTACTTTACACGCGATAAACGCAACAATATTCATGTTCCAAGATTTCATTGGTGGAACAGGGCACGAAATACGAATACGGGAAAGTTCCAGAATAACTTCCCGCAAGATTTATTACTTCGCCAGTATTAATCGGGAATGAACGAGTGCGAGTAATCATAATCAATGTCTTGTCAAAACTTCGGGAAGTTAAGTAGGAAAATAAACGGCGACTCGCAGGTAAATTATAGATAAAATTTCAGATAAGATTTATTATTAGAGCGATTCTTATACTGCCGTAACATATTGTAGATAGACACATAAGCACTACATTTATCCATATTTTAAAAACTATTAATTAGTAGATATTGAAAGTTCTACAGTGATATGAATTTACTAAATAATCTAAATCGGTTTCTTATCAAATAACTGACAATAATCAAATAGGTAAATCAAAATCGTTGGTATTATGTTATGGATATAAACTTTTTAATAATTTTATTGATGGCGGACCCATCACCTTTTTAGTTTTTGCCAGTGTCCAAGAAATTATGAAATCTAGGAGCAAAAGGATAGGAGGCTTGTAATAATTTAGTAGAATCTTGATGTTAGTGGGGAGAGGAGTATGGTTGGCTAATTTAGGTAGGAATGAACGGGATTTATCATAGGACAAGCCAAAATAAACGGTTGGGGATTGGGGAATTACAATTTTATGAAATGTAGTCAATAAATATAAATATTCACCTAAAGAGTAAAGTTCGTAATCATTTGGAAACAAGGTAAACACAAACCTTTGCGAAATAAAGGCTTATTTTAGATTAAGTCGCGAATTAAAAGCGCTATTTAAATAAAACAATGCTTTAAACTTTAAATAATTAACAAACGAAGACGTCGAACTCCAGTAATACAATAAATACAATTAAATATTCATTCATTCCTTGCAAAGCCTGCCAAGTGCGGCCTTTGTGAGGAATAAATGGCGATAAAGGTCCGTTGGTCCGTTCCTTGGGAAAATGGCCCGTGAAGGAGCTCTCATTAAAGCCTGAAAGGGCCGAGGCGCCGAGGGTGGTGAGCAAGTCCCCAGCCAAGACGGTGTACAAAGAGTGCAATCAGAATAAGTCTACTTTGCTAATTTTTTTCACCACGGAGGTCAAGAAATGGAAAATGAATGAATAAGAACACCTTAAGCTTCGCATTATAAAATCTAGAAACATGGGATTGGATTGGGTTTAAAGTGATGGTCTTGAATAAATCAATAAATCGTTTACAGTAAAAGCGTTTATTCTTACTCCGTAAAAAATTTGGTCAACATTCTACATGCTAATTTTAAAATCCGATCAGTTTCCGTGTTTCCGTTGTCCTCTTTTTTAAAGAAAATTCTCTGTCTTTTTTAGAGCTATTAGTCAAATTATTTTCAAACTTTTTTGTAACATTGGTAACCCTACATACTTGGGCTTCACTTCTCCATTACGCGACTGGGCCAATATCGGTGGAGGGGATAAATTGCATTCCTGAAAAGTACACCGTTAACCATTACATCCGACAAATATACATGCGACAGCGACAGAAACGGAGATTATCGCAAACTCTGACATCTGACCATGACCAATACGGGCCCCGAATCTCAGATTATCGTGCCGAAAGTCGAAAGACCCCGACACCCGACCCGAGAGGAATATGAAAGATAAATGCGGGAGCAGCGCGTACGCAGTCCCGACTACCAAAAATTACGCGCCCGAGTTATCCGCATTAGGGATAATCGCAAGGGTCAGCCCAACCGAAGTGCAATGGAAGAGCCTCACCCTGGGGGAACCGCCTTGTTGATCACGGTATCCCCTACGCCAGGTAAGTATGCTTTCTGCTGGAAATCCCGAGCTATATATCAACTGCCAGTATTCTTTCGCAAGCTCGCTGCAAACGAAACTGACGCCATCTGTTGAACGAACTACAAACGATAAACTGTGAACGAAAATAACACCTACTGGTTTTGATATCGTTATTGTCACCCTGTCAGCTGAATTAATTATTCTTCCTTTTTTTATGTATTTATACATTTTATTAGTAGCATTTCAGATTTTTCTAGTTTGTTTATTCATTAGTCAATAATAAAATTTGTGAATTTATGTAGCGCTGTATTAATTTATGTATGACCACTTAGATCGCTTTCGTAAAATGTAATAGGTAATAGGTACGATGTAATTCCTTAATTTTAAGTTTTAAATCGTTTATTACCTCAAATCAGAACGGTAGATGAACTGCCGCCCATTGCAGACGTTGAAAATCCACCAGCGGGTCATGCGGTCCCGCCCTGTCCCCCCGCTACCAGGCTCCCATATTACTGGAAAAGGAAGCGCTGGAGACAACCCTAAACCACTCTTGAGGATCACATAGGCTCTCAGAACAACACGGAAAACACCACTGCAGTTTAGTTGCGAACTAAAAATCGCTCTTGTAACACAATTTTTTTCTAAATAACAGTATCGTTATGTACAACTTAAGAAAAGTGGCAGGTTTTGTATAAAAAAGTTTAGGAATATAACAGTTTCGATAGAAGTTTTAAAAAATGTGCGTGTAGGTAATGATTAAAAATGCTACGGAGCTGTTACAATTTGATTCCGGTTTAACAGTTAGTAAGCAAATCATCAAAAATACACTGAATCGTGAATGTGAATCTCCGCGGACACATCACCAATCACCAATGATGGGCACAGTACGATGAACGGTAGTTGTAGTTCGCGATGACTGGGAACACGCTGTGTTTACCTTGATAGGGATGGGAACAATGATCCGACAATTGCATTCAGCGCTACAAGCAGACGTCAAATGGGCGCTGGGCGCTGGCTGGTCGGGACATTGAATAATGTGGACAAACCAAACAATGCACGTCACAAACAGTACAAGTCTAGTTAATGGCGATAAAAAATATTGGAAACTAGATATCTGACACCATTGAAGTAGGAAATACCAACTAAAAGGGCGGTATTATCGCTTTAATATTAACTGAATTTATTTATCAACCACCACAACAACCCGGAAAACCTAATAACAGAGAGGAATAACATCGCAAAACACACAGATTTAAAGGTCTTAGTACAGTGTCTTAACCACACCACAGAGGCCGCCAATAATGTAATAAATTTGCAATCGGAAGCATTCAATATCTATATTTGAATAACAATATCCGTATTTGAATAACAATATCCGTATTTGAATAACAATATCCGTATTTGAATAACCGGAAAATAGCTTTGGGCAGCCCTGCTACGAATAGGGAAGAATCTGTCTTACATTAGATGATTCAGATTTGGTAAGTCGATTTATTAGGAGATTCGGTCATGAATTTTGCCACTGAGATCAAGCCTTTCGGCTTATCATGGTGTTGTGAAGGTTTTTTGAAAGGGTCTGACTGACGAGGGAGGAGGCAAGAGTGTCTCCTGAAGGGATCTAGTGATGTTCACATGCTCCACATAGGAGGGAACATGGCGAAAGAAAAAAACGTTTTTTAATACAATCGATAAGAGTATTAGCTGTGGTTTGTAGCATAGCAAGCGACGAGGAGGCAAGAAGTTCTAGCCCAACTCAGAAGATCAGAAAAAGATCATAATGGACACGAACAATATTGATTTTTTTCTCGAAAGTCCGTTCCCACCCCTAATATCGAATAGGTGTGTCGCGTCATGTAAAAACACCTCTATAAATTAATATATACTCACGTTCAACTCAATTTTTTAATCAAATTAATTTGTATCTCTACACCAACAGCTTATTTACCACTCTTTAGAAACAAAAATGAAATAGGTATGTCTGAATTTTTTTAATTATGAAAATTACCAAATTTAAAATATTCAATTTAATTAATATTTTAACTTTGGCTGTTTGGGTCCGAAGCCACCATACATGATTCTGAATGGTTTATCTTCCGGCGAGTTTTGATGGGTAGCTCGTGTTACAATGGACTTGACAATACAACACGTAAATATGCGTCAAAAGCTATCGAGGTATTACATAAACAATTTGTTTTAGTCCTAATATTAACAGGGGTTTATTGTGATTAATTATTATTGTTATATGTATGTTATATGTTGTGCAAAAACCACAGGTGAACTCATCACACAGTGGGTCATTGACAGTTATTGGGACGCAGTCAGCATATTAACATTAGCAATGTATGAACAGAATAATTTTAAATGATATTTTTTTAGAGCCTGTTTATAAAACGCAATAAACATTTTTAAAGTTATTTATTTGGATTATATGAGGGTTATTATGAGGGTCGTGGACCCCTGTATGCCTAGGAATAGACCACCAATTGTCTTCATTCCTCCCAGTCCTGGGCCATATTGATTAAAGCGTTTGAATGAAGCAGCTGTTTGAATTTAGTTACATTTTAAATCAAAACAAAGAGTACGTAAAATTACAGTTATAATATTTTTATAAATACTTATGCTAAAAAAATTCACAAATATTTAATTGTGAAGATATTCAACATTTTAATAATTTATACAAATCTTTTCAAGTATATTGGTTTTTAATTAGTTCAAAACGGGATTCAGTCGCAGCTTTCGGTAATAATTAACTTTTCATTTTCTCGGAATAACATTTGTACCAATTAAGAGCGAAAAATTCGAAAGCGGAAAAAAGAACATTATCTGAAAATATTTTAGCTTTTGAAGCGATAAAAGGAAAATCTCAACATTTAACGAGTTTGAAAATAATAGTGAAAGGGCTTTTTCGTATTGCTAATTAACTCAAATCCGAAGGGTAGATTTTGAGCGTTTCCTGTTGGGATTTTTCCGTCGGGGTAAAACGATACTGCCAAGTGAATTATTATCATTATTGCGGGCTATTGGACGGGTGGGTGGGGGAGGGTGTATAACGACAGACTGGCGACCACGAGGGTGGGGGTAAAGTCCTACAGTCCCACTGACACAGATGTACGATTTGCTAGCCTCTAGTACAAAGAGGGCATGATCAACCGTGTATCATGTATGGTGCAGTAGCCTAGAAAATTTTATTGGGTGAAGGGCGAGACGCACTTCAAACAGCGCGTAGGAGATGACTCAGCATCCCGTTAGTTAATCTAGAGGAAATGAAAATGAATATAAAGACCTACGTGTGTAATAAATGTCCTCAATTAAATGGGGGAGTGCACTTAATGCTTTTATTTATTTATTTATTTTATTGTTTTTACGCCCATAGGGCTTTTTACATAGACATTTTTAAATGATACACAGTAGGTAGCTATTTATTACCTCCAGAGATGGCACCCAAACACTGTTCCCTAAAATGCACTAGATTTGTGTTTAAAACATCAATATTGTTAGTATACTTTTTAGCCAGTGCGTGCATTCTACGTATCGATGAGTTAGCACTGGAATTGGTCGATGATTGGCTACAGTAAAAATAGTGCATTACTACGGGTAACTCGACCAGGCACTCGTATACTAATTAAATTTGTTAGTTGACAACAATCAAACATAGATTTTAATACTTTGAACAGAAAAAGCAAATCATAATAATAAATCATTGATAATATAATTTATTTCCAAAACTTGAAAATGTGGAAAATTAGAGGCATTTATCCCCGTTCATAAAATTGCATCCTAGTAGATACTTAGGCAAGTTTTTTTCTGTTGGAACAGCGATTTTCTAGCTTGTCAGGATAAGAAGTACAACTCTTGTACTAAGCGGAACATTATACACTTCAAGTCATCATAACTTCTACTGTATTGTATTGACAAGTTCTGAATAGTGTTCAGTAGACTAGTTCGTTTCATGGACTACGGAGTAGCTAAATCAAATACAGGAAAATAATTCAGATTAGCTATACTTGAATGACATTTCAGGTAAGAAGTCATTTAACTCATTACAATAATATGATGTTCTTAGATATTGTGGTGAAATCATTACTAAACCTATAGGCAATTTTACGTTTTTTTAAGTTAAAAGTTTTTTTAAAGGTTGCATTATTATTTCATTTTAGATGCTGATAGAGCTTTTTCACGTTACACCATACGATGATTTTATCAACTGCTGACCTTTCAAGCCACATTGCATTGTCCATCATCATGTAGTTATTAGTACTACATCAGATGGTACAAATATTACAATGTACTGAAACATCAGCGATTAATAAAACCAACATGCGGCGTTACGCAGAAATTCGCAATCAGCATCATAAAGCTTGTTTGTTCGTTTTAAAACTCGAAAAATGTGTTTGTGATTTTAAGAGAAAAGATTGATGTACTACATAATTGGAATGAATTCTGATGAAATCATTGAATTTAATTAAAATCAAATGTTTATTTATGATACACGCGTCTTTTGCAAAAGCATGATAAAAATTTTACCTACACAAATATTAAAAATTCTGTATCAAATAACACACGAAAAAGATTATTTCCAGGATAAAATTTTGATGATGCTAATATTTTTACGAGGTCGAACGTGAGTACTAGCAGTGTGCCCCCGAAGAAAAATAATATATCTTAAATAAGTGGGGAAATCGCCTCTAGGAATAAATAATATTTCACGAGACAATATTACAGACGTGTCGGTGCAGAAATGGAAAGCGGACGTCATAAATCTACGGACATTTGTATTTAAAAGGGCGGAATGTCGTGTGAAATGTTTCATACATATTTCTAGCACGTTCCTTCAGCACGCGTGGATCGTTTTACGTCACAAGAAAACATTTCATCGAAGGTTCACTTCTAACTGAAGGGACGTATTTTTCACCGAATGGATAAGAGAATTTAATTTCCTTTAGTGACAGCGAGTGAATACAAGCTCTGGGCGCGCGCGGGTAGAACGAAATGATCCCCGCATGTCTACAAAGTTTTTAGCGAGCTTTTAAATGACAGCAACACCACATTACGTGTAGAATTTAGATATAAATTTTTAAAAACATATTACATTCCTGCACCTTTTTAAGAACACTTTTCGGCATTAAAAACACCGTAAAGATCCACTACTGAGAGGTTCAAATAAAATACTTATCGCTAATTAATCTAAATAAAAATTACATGTATTTTTAAACGGCTTAATTTTGTAATAATCAATAATATTTTACAATCAATCTACAAAAATATTATTTCAGGCTCCAGATCGTAACTTCCGCTTCGTTTCAGACGTTTCCCGGGGTAATTCAATCGACATATTAGAGACTTGAAGTTTCATCCCGTCGAAGTTAGCTGCCGTAAAAATTAACAAGCCCATTTACCGAACAACGCCCTTATCTACAGGGACATCTGTTTCGCGTTGATTTTTTTTTAAACTTGTTTGTCTAGGGAATTTTAACGTTTTTAAATTATGGGTTTAATAAGGTGTCTTCGTGAAATTTTGTTCCCATTTATTGTTAAAAAAATATGCAATTTAAGGTTATGTAATACCTAAAAGAAATAAGTAGATATGTCGTACTGATATATCAGGTTTTGTGAAAAATAAACTTATATTATTAGGTAGGTACCCACATACGCAATAATTTACGGGTTGACATTGAATGATGTGGGATAAGCCAACAGCTTCAGAAAATATAGAAATAATATTTTCCGTTTATTCAATTTCATAACAGCGTACTTTAAAATATTTTCCGTCGCTTCATGCGTCTAAAAATGTAAATACGAGAAATTAGAAGAGAAAAATTGGGATATTTTTATCGAGATTTATGTTCGTAAAATACGTACCAAGATATGTATACCTATATTTTTTGCAGAATCAACAAATTATATTTTTACGTGGTACAAACCTACCCAGCAGATTTTTTTTTCATTTGTATTTCATACACTTAATTCTTGTAGATAACATGTCTCAGAATGAGGCATATTCTCATGGTAATGCGAACATGTATAACACTGCACAATAAATAAATCATGAAAATTGAAATGGGATTTTTTTCAATACAAATATTTATTTACGTTGATAAAACTTTGACAGATTGATATAAAAACACGAAGATTTAGATCGACAGCGAAGTATTCCCAACATTTCATGGTGTTCTAAATCTAAGCGGAAACCGAAACGAAACGAAATAATTTGGAAAATGTCACCAACAGAACAATGGTTCATTTCGGGTTTTCAAATTGTTTCCATGACTGACTAAATATTATTTCCTAGATTCGAGTCATGAAAAATGTTTTATACCTACGTGGTTAAGGAATAAAACATTTTCCGACATATAAGTAAGTCACGTTTATCATTGTAATCCTGCGGTTAGTTTTAATAATGTTTCAGTGCATATTAACAAAAAGAAGTTACACTGCGATATTTCTTGGGATGATAACTAATAATTCATAGTTGACAGTATTAACATATAAGATCAATTAACTGGACTTTCATTTTGTAGGCATCTTCTAGCGCCTGGTTGAGAGAGGGAGAGGTTGTGGTAAGCGGTAATGGTGCGGGAAAGAGAGGTGTATATTTAGATGCTGTTAGCGCCAGTACTTAACTCTATTTTATTTATCTATGTAATAAATTTATTTCATTTTATATAGGTTTACCTACTGTACTGGCGCTAACAGCATCTAAATATACCGATATTTATTTTTTATTTTACTATCAGGGCTGTGGAGTCGAATTTTCGACTCGCAACACCTTAATTTTTCCAAAACCGAGTATACTCCCAATCTTTAATTACAAACCTGATACATGAGATCGCTACACGAGATACCAACCATTTTCTATAAAGTAAAAACTTTTTTTAAAAAACTAATTAAATTTACCCTATGAAATATCAAAATATCTTCAATGGTACTCTTTAAATATCCTACTAGATATCAATTACAAATACATTTTTTTTTTTTTTTTTTTTTTAAATAAAAAAAGGAATCTATGCAATCTTATGATATTTGCACATATTTCAATTTGTAAATATATTTTCAATAAAGCCTAAGCGGCTTGTGCTTGAAAATAGGAATCGAGTCGTGTCGAAGTGGGGATTTCGAACCGGCGCACGGTGTTCGATCACGATATTTACGGCTCACACTAAGTCCAAAAAGTCATCTATTAGATTTTTGAAAAAAAACACGGTAATTTGAAAGCTAAGTAGTTGGTTAGGTCAAATCCAAAATATATAAGGAAAAACCCATAACGATTACAATACTAATTATGCATATAAATAGGGGCCTTTACTAAACCCGTTCATTCGCTTGTATTTACAGCTAACGGAGGGGTGTTTTTGTCATTTATTTTCAAAATACTTGTTAACATTTTTAAAAAAAAATTTGTGTCAAAATGACGACTGATTCTTCAGGTATGTTTTTAAGTATTTTTTCAATGTAATTAAGTTTTTATTTTAGTGTGTAAACTCTAAATAATTTTATTGATATTTTAATTATAATTTTTTCAAACAGTCTTGAAAGGATAGACAATTTCTAAAAATGCTTCTCTGGTATCACTCTAATTTTTAAATATAATGTAATGCATTTATTTACCTTTACAACGATACCATGTGATTTGCCGTCGAGCCGTCGAAACATTGTCAAATTTACTGTTTTGTTTTTAGATGCACCCTATTTGAGAATCAGCCGGCTACAGTTTGGTAGAGTTCTTGTGGGAAAATAAACTAGCCGCTAAGGCAACTACTGCAGATGCTCGAAAACGTATGTTCGAATTTATTCGTCCCGACGATACAAATGTGTCAGAAGAGGAGGCAAAGAAAAGTATCTCTTTGTTTTCAATCAACTTTTCTTCGCGCTATAAAAAAACTTCACAAAAAAAAGTATTTTTCTAGCTAAGTACAAAAAATGGATCGCTAAGGAATTTATTGTTACGACAACTGAAGAGCAGAATTTTTTTTGGATAGAACACAAACCTACAACACCTTCGACATCATCAGGAGATTTAGGTATTTTTATCGTCGCCGGCGCCGCTTGAATCCCCGCAATTTAAAGAATTTTCCTCGACGAGTTTATCAACGAAGAAAAGGCGAACAAAGGTACTAGCGACCAGTCACTCTCCAGAAGAGCTGATCCATGCTGCCCAAACAAGTTTTACTAAACATGGAAGAAGAGATGTTGCAGCAGTTTTAAAAAAAGTTTTAGTGGCTAGTCCGAGGACAGTGAAATCATTAAAAAAAAGAACACGAAAAAAAATGCTACTCTCCCATACTCTTCACAAGAAGCTTTGGCTCTTTTTGTAAACGCAAAACTTACTGTGGCACAATATAAACAGATTAGAAGAGAAGCCATGGAAAGAAATTGTTATATATACCCTTCCTATGAAAATTTTTTGATAGCAAAAAAAGAGTGCTATCCCAAAGATATCACGATTACAGAAGTGTCTGCAGAAATAGATCTACAAAGTCTTAGAATATTTTGTAATTAAGGTACATTAGTATAATAGCAGTGAATTTTAGATATTTAAGTTTATACTTTTACTTTATGGTTTAAGGTGGGTTATAAAACATAATGACTTTTTAAAGCTAATTTATGACACGTTTTAAAATTTGTAATATCTTCGTAACTTAAGTAGATTTTAATCACAATATCAATTATTAAACTAAAGTTTTCAAATATCCGCTGAATACTTTTTAAAAAATCAATGAAAAATAACGTTTATTATTCTTAGAAATAACATTTAAATGTTATAAAAATTGTATTTTTTTTTTTTTTACAAAACACAGGAGTAACTAAGCTTAATTGGTTCACTATCAGTTTTAGTGTATTCAGATACATACTATTTTTTAAAAATAAATGGTAATTTGTAGAAACTATTAGATATTTTTCGTTTAAAAGTACCCCAAGTAGGTATTTTTATGAAATTAAACAACTTTTGTTTTAAACTACTTTTTTATTTATTTGTATATAAAAAACAAATAAATCATAAAAAGCAAAACAATACACATAAAATAAAAGCGTTTGAATTACTATTGTGTTGATAATTTAGGCAAAAACAGGTGCTATCACAATTAATGCGGAGTTGTAGATCCGCAGGGCTTAAATTACGCTGTTTATAATGATGATACGTTTGAAAAAATTTATGTTTTTATTATTTATACACAAAGAGTAAATCCAAAGATGCAAACAAATAATCTAAATCTTGTAGAAATATAGTTTATACCAGCATTTTTCAACGAAGACACAAGTGAGCCCGTAAATATCGTGTCCTTGGCTTCCTTACATTCATACATCTTTCTCATGTACATACGCCGGTTATTCCGATTTGCACATGTCCACTTTCAAGTAACTTGACGTACTTGGTCATGCCATGTCTCTCTCGGCCTTCCGCGGTTCTACATCCAGGCACACTTGTCATTTAAACTTCTTTTTAGCCGTTTTCTTTCATCACTCATTCGCTCCACATGCCCAAACCATCGTAAAAGTCCTTTCTTAATTTGGTCGATAATGCTTAATGCCTTGCACTCTGCTCTATTTTCGACATAATATAAGCTATAAAAAGAAGACAACGAGAAGCTCCTTCATGATCGGAGCATGAAGCCTTCAGTTTAAGATTCCGCGTATCCGACTTTTCATTTTTCTATTCTAAAAAATTTTTTTCGACTTGTTAATATTTTTTATTACATTCCGACTCTACCCACACATACACAGTAAAAAGCCCTACTTTAGTAACCCTGTATTTAATTAATCAGTGTATTTCCTAAAATAACAATGTAAATAGGTACATAATTGACAGTGTTAAGACAGCAATCTATCTTCAGGTAATTAGTAGAGGTTACTCTATCCTCACAAACAATACGGTATTCTCCTAGGCTAGCGCTACTTGAATAGTGGCGGATCCGGCCTAGTTTAATAGAGAATAGGAACTAGCATCCAATCTAATCGAAACACAATAGGGGATAGGATTCTGCAGAAACGCAGAAACCACTCAGAACTCAGATTAGAAAACGGAAAAGAAAATTTGGGATTTATTAGCATAGTTAGGTGTACCTAAAACCCAAAACGCTCGTGAAACTATGAAAAAAAAACTGAAAATCTGATATTTTTTTGCCATTTTTATTATATTACCTATGACCTATCTAATGTCGCCACATAAAATTTTGCAGGTGCTACTCATAATATAATCTCTAGGTTAAAATTATACGCCATCATAACTTTTTTCCAATTTCTTGCACAGATAATTCGTTAGTTTGAAAGAATGTAGTTAAAGATTTTATCACAATAAAATACTATGTTAAAATTTATATTAAATAAAAGTGTAGGGGGGGGGGGGGGGGGGGGGCTTTCTACAATTCAGTACGCCCTACAACAAAATTACAATACAAATTTATTGAAGTCTGCGAAATAAAACGATGACGTAAATAAAAACTTAGTTTTGTTATAAGTTCTAACTTTACTGCTATCTAGAGAAGATTGAGTAGGTACGTTATATACGAAGTAACCGAGGCGAGAGCGGATTACCTTCGCGAGAGAATGGGTTACTCAGGAATTAAGGTAATAAGGAAGGGAATAAATGTAAATGCGAGAAGAAACTTCTCACCCCCCCAGCGAGTTCCAAAACCAATATAAATGATCTTCGCTGTAGAGATAATCTCCTGATCGATTCAATAGTCAGGGATTAAATATAGCGCATTTTGCAATAAAGTTGGGGGCAACTTAGAAACTCAGTACCTAATAAAACTGCAGGATCTTTGATACATCGAAAATACATAATAATGTGTCTGAAACTGAATTATAACACACAACGTGAAATATCATTACCAATCATCAATAATTGTAGAATATTATTTGCCAATACCCACAATAAAGAAAGAAAAAAATCACTTTTTAATTTAATATGACGATATCTGCTATCCCAATTGCTTATTAGGAAGCCGAATCAGTCACATCTTTTAAACAACGGCTGAAAGTGTTCAAAACCATTTCCTATCTATCTCCTTAAATTTTATTACTGTTTTACACCACCCGTCTACCCTAGGTAGACATTGAGTGTGATAGTGTGTGTGTGTGGTGTACTAATGGGGAGGATGAAGAGAAAGTTAAAGGGTAAAAAACTTGAAGATCTGTATTGCGCTTACGATAATTACCCGCACTACGTTTCTATATTGGTTGGTTGGAAGAAATTGCCAATTTGGGCAATAAACCCGCCAATGTACACAATTATTTGTACAAAAAGTCAAATAAATAAATACTAAATATCTGATCATATTTTCAAACGCAATTATATAAAGCTATTATAGATTTGTCCATAATTGAGTCGATAAGTTCTTATCCTAAATAATACTTTGTATTTCCTGGCCAAAAGTTAGAACATCTTACCCTTAAAAAATATTTCAGGCAAATCATCGGATATTAAGTAGTTAGAGGTTTATACCTTCCCGTCCCAGTTCGTCCGATATAATCTTCATTGAGAAAAAAACGTTTAACAGAGGCAGATTAGGGCAGAGTAGGATATAATAATATATGGGGTAAGTAGGAATGCCAGAGGACTAATGGCGAATGGCGAATACCCCGAGGCGTTCCTGGCGGGTATCGGAACACATCTGTGCCGCCTTGGCACAATAGATTCTTACATCCAAAATGGAGATAACTTTTAGAGCTGGACTTT
Source organism: Micrasema minimum (assembly GCA_022494985.1). Taxonomy (NCBI): domain Eukaryota; kingdom Metazoa; phylum Arthropoda; class Insecta; order Trichoptera; family Brachycentridae; genus Micrasema; species Micrasema minimum. The sequence goes on from JAGVSP010001487.1 coordinate 47,532, forward strand.
CTGAATTGTTCATTAACTTATGGCACTTTAATGAAATTGATAAAAATTTAATCACGGCAAATGGAAAGGGCAATTTATACGATACAATGAAGAGCTTTTAATCTGACAGGAATGTTGTAGATAAAGTACCTACGTTACTACGTTTATTTATTTACAAAGATGTAAAACGCAACAAGGCATTCTCAGCGCTGGATTCAATCTAACAAATTTTTTCCAACTACTGCGCCATACTATTTTGTACTGAATTCGTATGCGCAGATGTGTCTTAAACTTAGTAGAATATAGCAGCGCGGTAGGAATACCAAAAATACCGTAAATTTTTTTTTTTCTTAATTATACACTCCAACCATAAAAGTACATTATTGCGTTTACAATAATAAATTATAATGTATAATGGTAGAAAACGAACACTGAAACGCTTATTTTTTATTGATTGTGTTTCAATTTATCCATCCATCAGAGTTAAATCTTTTTGCATTGTTTGCCACTTAAATTTGAAATAAAAAGTTAAAACTTTTCATTGCGTATAATCTACGCGTACGGTTATAACAACTAAGCATATCATTTTGATGAATTGGTAAAACCTAATTTAATATTCCGCTCAACCTCCATAGTATATTGTTTTCAAACTACAATAATTTACAGTTCAAGTGGGATTGGCAGCCTAACCAAACCGAGAATTTAAATGGTTTTTTGTTTTTTTCCAATAAAAATACATTATCAGACCTCGAGGAGAATATTCCACGCTCCTGCAACGGTATATTTAATTGTCGCTTTTCCTTTTATTTGTGAAGAATCATTTAGTAACTATACAAGTCGGGAAAGTAAGAAACATAATTTATCGTGTCAGAGCTACCAGGGGCTGCAAAAAAGGATTTTTCATTATTTAAAAAAATATTAATATTCACCTCCCAACCCGTTCTCGGCTCTCAAATAGGTTATTATTGAGCTTGAAAAACTTGAGTTAAAATTTGATAATAAAGGTAGTCCTTTTTTATGTATATGAAAATAATTACGAAGTAGTCATTAAGCCAGGATTTTCATCTTACGTATTTATTTACATTTTTGTAAATAGTCATTATTGGACCACATTTTCCCCTTTTTTTTACAAACTTACTGTTCGCAGAGATATTCGGACACTAGGAATTAAAATATGACTGCGAAGCAAACAACCATGTTGGTCAAAATTATCACCCAAAAAACATTTTTGACACTAGCGTAATCAGCAGAACATTATAAATTTATGCTGTCATTATTGATTGTCCAAATGAACTAGAAAGTGCTATATTCATTATTTTAGGTTTTTAAGATATTATTTAAAAAACTTGTAATTTCTTAAGTAAAAAATAATTTATTGCTTACAGCAAAAAAACAATTCACATACCATACATTGGAAAAATTAATCTTTTTTTTGCATTTTGAGGTGATTTATTAAAAATTAAGTTACCAAGAAAATTTGTTTTCTTTTTACATCAATAACTGTCCGGCAACGAAGGCTGTTTATTTTTCCCGGGTGCAAACGACCCGCATATACCATTTGGCAAATAGAGGAGGGTAATGCTATTAGAAATGTCTACTTATCGATGTGGACCTCTTCGCACATAATTTTTCCACGTAAATGATTTTCGTAAAAAAAATTATAGCATTTAAAAACTTTCCTCTCTTATCTCGTTTAATATATATGGAAACATTAAATATTTATTAACTTCATTAACGGTGCAATCTAGAGTTTAAATTGGAGGAAAATTATAAAAGCAGAATGGTACAAGTATACTTTTTCAAAAATACTTGACTTTTATGTGCGAAATCAAATTTCAATTTCATAAGTTTATGTTTGCATATTGTTACCAAAGAGATATAAAAGGGATTCGAATTAATTTTAATAATGTGAATGTTCCTCAATTTATTTATACCCACAAATAATCCTGAAAAATACATTAAAATAATTCATTATCCCCCGTTTTTCGTAGGTACCAGTCTAGTGTTCAGACCATCATGCGTCAATTCGAAGTTACCATGAATATAGCTTGACTAAATTTCATTGATTTCTTGTACAATTTCAAATGACTACTACTATATAAAAATACTTGCGGTTTGTTAGGTTTGGACTTATTACTTAGAGTATATGTACATACTTGTATGTCCTAAGGGTTTGGATAATCTTATGGATTGATCTTATGATTTTTTTTTTGTCTAATATCTTGTTCAAAAATGTTTTTTTCCTCGGTGTGGAATAAAAATATTGAATTATTAAAAAAATACACAATTCGGTGGAATGAACATATTGAATTATTAAAAATAACAAAAGTAAATTTAAGCGTGCCGGTTTTTTTGGGTCATGACTCGATTTGAGGCCTCAGAAGACAGGATCATTAAAGTGTTTTCGTGAAATGTGGTCTTGTTTCTATTTACATAAAACATTTCTGAAGTGGGCTTTTAAAAGCTTTCCCGTGTTTACGGAATCGTGTTCGATAGTATAAAAAAAACTTACTTTTAGAAAATAAAGTGGTTCATTTAAAACTTAGCAAAAAACCTATGAAAAGTATATTCTATTAAGCAATGAAACCTCTACTTGATATTGCAAATATAGCTTTTCCAAAACTATTATTTTCAAACAGGTTGCCTGTGATAAACATGTATGTATTTTACTTAAATATTTTACCTCTTACAATTAAAACAAACGATAATGCAAGTCAATAAATGTAAGTGCAGATCAAAATTATGGATTATTAATTTTATATTTGGTTTTTTAACCGTAAGTTTGGTTTTTGACGTATAAGTATACGTTTACGATAATTGTAATCTTTCAGTTACTTTGAACACAACTGAAATTAATAAATCATTGTATCAATCTTTTGACAAAACACGGTGATTATATTGTTTTATTGTGATCAATCGATTAACTTATTCGGCATACTAAAAATTATTCCTAAATAAATTATTATCATTCGGTTGAAATTTCTATTAAACCTATCTTATATAACTGAGAAATATTCGCATTTAAAAATCTGCCATCAACATCGGCAATTTTAGGAAACTAAAAAATATTTCATACTTTCAATTTCTGGAATACAACATTCTTATTACATCAAGTTGAAACTTTGATTTATAATAATCGTATCCCGATATTACTGAGATCTAGGATTAAATCATACTTAGGGTACAAAAAAAGTCTAAATTTTAAGAAAACATTTTATGATTACAAATTTCGGAAGACGAAACTCAAATGACAGATGAAAATTGATTTGTAATTATTTGATCACGGTATTACTGAGATTCGGGTTTTTAATAAACGAAGCATATCTGGCTCCACCTGTTGAGCTGGGTGGCTATTAACCAGGGCATTAATCGGAGTCTGGATTCTGGATTTAAGTAGTAACTTATGGCGGGAAACGTGTTCAGCTGTAAGGAAATGCCGAGGAAGGCAATTTTTGAGTTCAGAGGAAACAGACTGGGGGGAAAATCAATATATTCGGCGGATTTTAAACAGATAAAATGTAGTGTCTATTTGAAGATAGGTTGTCTAGGAACTGCAAAATTTAATGCTGTAAGGTACAAATACATGATTTACAAGAGCGAAGGACTAGTTCTCTCTAATGCCCGCGTATACGGGACAGTTCTTGTTCAGAAAAATACCACATTTTTCTTGTTCAGAAAACTGTGCAGTCTGTCATACTTCTGTCCAAAAGACACGCTAAATATGTTTATTTTTGAAACGCGATTGTAAGTTATTATTGTATGTTTTGCTTCAGGAAATTGTATTATTTAGCTAATAATATGTAAATATGTTATTGGTTTTATACGTTTATAAAATTTACAATAAACCAATGTCTACTTAAACGTTTACATAAAAAACATTGACTGTCATGTCAGCTTAAATCTGACATAAGCACGCAGTTTTCTAAACAAGTTTTCGTTTTATACGGGACCGTTTTCAGACTTTTTAGAAAAAGTGTTTAGTAAACTGTCCCGTATATAGCGGGCTTAAGTATAATTAACATATATAGTAAAAGGATGACACTTGAATACAGTACACCAAAAAATTGTAACATGCTTCCAACACGATTATAAAAAAAATTTTAATTTTTCAGGCTTAAAAGAACAGACGCGTGCTGAGACTTGGTTGCGTTAGAGCGAAAATTATATATTGAGTTTTGTAAACTGTATTTTATTTATTTTTTGCAAGAGTATGTATTGTGTTTTTTTATTTTTTTTCTGAACATGTATTTTAAGCACCTACTGACCAGTTGCAGTAGGCAAATCAGTTAGGACATTATTGTATTTTGTATTATGTATATATTGAAAAAAAATAAAATAATAAAAGATAAATAAAAAAAAGTACATTGCCGCGCTGTTCTGAAGAAGTCGTTTTGTAATGTCAATCATCGAAACATATTATATTATCGATTAATTTATCGCTTGACGTATCAAACACGCGAGATATTTTTTCACTTATCAGAATGGTATGACGGGTGTGGAGATACAATAATTAACTAATTACTAATAATATTATAATATCTGCAAGAGTTAATGAATATTCTAATCTGTGATTAATTCATACATTCATGCGTGAAAGAGGTTAAAGCAAGTAGCTACGTGTACAAAGTCCTGAAGAATGCTTACTCTGGCTCCGGGAAGGACAGAGTTTTATAATTTGCATCTGAATATGCAATTTTATTCGGGAGCGTCTCCAGATTAGGTCCTCGTGTGCGTAAAGACAATAATCATAATAAGATCTGACAAATTTAGAAGGAACTACTATTAAAACACATTACACCGTAATTTGTATGCATGTAGTAATACTGTGAATTTATCCTAAAACTTTTTTATGTGAGGTTTTTTTATGATTTTAATAATCTGTAGAGGCTTAAATGCCATGAATACATGTAAAATTAAATTAAAAAAACATTTTGAATGTGTACAAATACTTGTATGACAAATGATCGTAAGTATACCCATGCAATTTGTATACAAGTATTTGTACACATCTCAAATTGTTGCTGAAAAGATTTACTGCTAATTTATAAAGTAAAATAAATTTGGAGAGACATCTTCAGGCGTCTTCTAGTAAGTAATTAAGTTCGGATGAGCCATGTCTTCACAAATAAAGACTTGATTGCCTACAAAATGCTTAACAATCTTTCTCTACTACGATGTCAGCAGTGAGAAATTCACTTGTCATGTGATATTTACGAACGCGAGTTCAATATTATACAGTTTTGAAAAATTGTGTCATATATGGTTATCAGATGTTTGGGCGGAATAAGGAATGTTGTAGTACGTCAAGTGGCCACTTAACCCCAGCCAATGACAGGTCATAAGACCCCCCTTGTATACGCCTAAGATAATCCACATTCGTTTCCCAGAGTTTCTCTGACTCTGTTGGGATATCAATATATCTAAAATTTAATACGTTTTCCTAGTATGTGGATATAATTCGGTAAGAATCTCACTTGCAATCATAAAGGTTTTCTGCTAAATTGCTTAGCAAATTTTCTCAATCGATGACAGATGGTGTGTTCACATGTGAAGCCGTCGCGCTAATTTTACTGTGTATTGGCAGATAGTTGGATATCAAATACTAGGGTGAAATGGGAATTGTTGTAAATACATCAAGTGGCCACTTAACCCAGCCATTGTCAGGTCATAAGCCCTGTAAACGCCTAGGATGAATCCATATTCCTTCCCCAAACTTCTCGTCTCTGTTGAGATATCAAATGCATATTATATATTTATTAATTAACACACGTATTTTGAAATTCTCAATTTTCTCTTGTTCTTTAAAGTTTCAAGCTGAATTCCTTTAGACAAACTGAAAAAATTAATAATAAATTATTTGGGATCCATTATAATTTATTGATATTACTTTTTTCAGTGCAATGGTGTCGCGGTTTGACTAGGTCGATAGCCGAAAAGCCGGAAAAGATGGCAGAAAAAGGTAATGCAGTTGATTTATTTAAGTACCATTGTATATGAATTTTTCATATAATTTCGATCACGACGTTTGTTTATGCTGCGCAGTTACGCACCTTTTAAAAAAAAAAAAACAAAGTAGAAATGTTATAATTGAATATCTATTTGAATCTTAGTTGAAGCTATTAAAATATATGTATACAATAGATGCCTATTTAATTTGTTTTTTGTAAGAAATATTTGCGTTTTTCATATTTATTTATTTTTTTTGTTTTTTTTTGTTTTGGACCAATTACAGTTACAATATGACATAATAAATTAATAACAACAATAAACATTAAACCAATTAAGTGTATGTTGTAAGTGTAGGGATGTGTGAGTGTGTGTGTAAAATAAATGTACCCAAATATATCAATTTTGGGGCTGTTTTCATGGAGAATCCAAAAAAAAACTGTGCTACGAAGTATGAAACAACTCAAGTTAATTGGGAGTTGAACCTAGGAATTCTAATTCGGAGTCCGCGGCTCACACCACTAGACTTTAACCCGGTTTCTATGTATCTATATAATATTACGTATCAAAATACCTACTGTAATCATTATTAATTACTAAATGAAAAACGTATTTTTGTCAATGCAAGTACCTTTGAACGGGGAACAAATACGGTTTTCATAGTGCATCGAAAAAACTTAACTAATTAAGATCGAAACGATATTCAGATATTAAATTAAAATATAAACAATTTAGTTCATGAGCAATACAAAGACGCCATATTCTTTATAATATGTTGGGTTTGATTGCCTATTCCGATCATGAAGGCTTTTTGTGGTAATTTAAAAAAAACGTTAACGTAGATTTTAAGGCACGCCGGGTAAAAAACGTAGTTCAAAACAAATTAAATGACAACCTTAACACATAAAAAACTAGATATCGGATATAAAAGAACCTACCACAAAAAAAGTAATAAAATATTTTAACGGTCCTCGCACTGAAACACTAAATTCACGTTATGAATGTTGATAAAGCGATCTCGTCAATTCCATCAGGCGTTTCCAAAGGGTCGCGCGCGCGGGGAGATGCGGCGGTATGGCCTTCCAGAGCCAGACTGAGTTTGGCCGTTTGGCGGAGGCTGCGAGGGTAGCTGAAGGGGTGATGGTGAGGGTAGTTGGCGGGTAAGCGGGGTAAGGCAGGGGGCGGGGGTTCCGGCCTACGGAAACCCAAAGCGTTCACGTCACGTGAAACTTCAGCCCGCCGCGGCCGCCATATTATTAGAAATACAAATTACACATGAATTTTGTTAAATAACGACTGATTACCAACATGGCCCGTGTAAGAATTTGGGAGGTTTCCGTGCCATTTAAAAGTTTAATTATATAACTCAAGTGCTTTTATAATATCATTATTTTTCGTCATATTGAATCGTGATAAAACTGCCATAAAATATTTTTTCGCTATAAAACAGTAGTAAGACATGTGCGTAGATATTCACGGTCGTTATTTACTATATCTGATATGTTTTTGAGCATAAATCACAAACACAATTTTTTTTTTTAAGTTTTGCGTTTTGGTCATGATACAATAGTCAGATGCTGTACATCTGAACAGATCCTTGATTTCTAAAACGAAATGCTACGCCGTTTATTCTAAACAGAAAAATAATTTTATTATGAAAAGATTTTGAGAAAATATTGTTATTTAACAAAATTCGTTACTTTGTTTTTAATGCCTTCGGCAAAAAAAGGAATTCAACTTATTACTGTAAACCATACAGTCATACACGTGTCGTTTGTTTTAACCAACAGAGAATTAAATATGAAATCTAAGAGGAAAATTTACTTTTTACATTCCACTTCCTTTTCCACAATTTTGTAAGGGGCAACGTGAGAAAGAAAAAATAATGGCGACGCTGCTGGGTAGTTACTTTAGTACGTCATTTCTCCGTTTTTTTTTAAAAATATGATATATTTTGATACATAATAAAACATTATGTGAATAATGTTTTGTACCTGGATAATATAATATTATAATGAGTGGACAGAAGATGGAAAGAACATGTGCAGATTATTTTGAGGCTAGTTCTTTTTTTACATTTGCTTAGTTTTTTTTTAAAGTAACATGTGAGTTCTTATGATATGATCAAGTCTTTAAAATTTGGGACTGCTTTCAAATAATCGAAAAAAAACAGAAAAAGGAAGTAAGCAGTTGTGTGGAAAAGATTTATTTTTATTTTCGCTTACGTTTTTGACAAATTATGTTTTATCGCCCCTAATCTAAAATTGATGCACCACTATGATGATGACTGATAATGCTTTTTTTTTTTTAAAACGACATAACAGTGAGTACGTCAAAACTAACAAATTGGCGTATTAAACTCAATTATTTATTTTTTTAAATCGTATTATACTTACATATTTTTTTCCGTTCCGTCTTCATACACTATACTTACTTTAAACACAATTAAATACTGTAATGTGGCTGTATTGTGTGGTATTTCCGGCAAATATTATACTTCCCACCCAGAATCTACTCGTAGATTGAACAAGCGTCTGCAGTTGACATACTCATCATCCACTAAATGAAAGGCAATCGATCTCGTGTTGTGGACTCATAATAAAGCAATACGTTTGCGATAACTTTGATACAACTGCGATCAATCAGCAAACAAATAACAAGTTAGGTGCTTCATATGAAACATGCAAGGAAATATGTAATCGAAGCCACATATTGTACCAAGATGATAATAATCAAGTATGGATTTCAATGACACCCATTTTACCCAAATTCATCACCTCGTTTTTCAAGAGGTTCAGTATTTTGTAATTCTTGAAAAAAATAATTGAATGAGAAAAAACCTATGGAAGTCTTTACCTTAAAAAATTGAGAGTTTAAAATTTTGTACAAAGTAACACAACTACATTCGTTCACGATTTCAATGCATTGATCACTATTAATTCAATAAAATCTAATAATATATATATAATAGCTAACATTTCCTGTACTTTGGTGTACCGATGCAGTGCCATATGGACCATTAGGATATGGGAAAATAGTAGTAGTAGTAGGGTCATCTACATACATAAAAACTAAATAAATTAAACTGTTCGCCTCTAGAATGAAGCTTAGACTATGAACTTGATTAAATAATCAATAAAATTTACTGGTTAGTAAAAAAATTGGAGAAACATCTTCCGGCGTCTTCTAGTAAGTAATTAAGTTCGGGATGATTAGCCTACCTACACCAATAAAGATTGATTGCCAAAAATGCTAAACAATCTTCTCAATAGATGTCACCAGTGAGAAATTAACTTGTAATGTGATATTACGAACGCGAGTTCAATATATACAAGTTTCAAAAATTTGTCATATATGGGATGATGGGCGGAATGGGGAATGTTGTAAACGCCTAGATAATCCACATTAGTTTCCAGAGTTTCTCTGTCTCTGTTGGGATATCAATAATACCTAAAATTAAAAACTTTGTTTTTTATTCACTTTTTATTTTATACACTTAGCCAACTAGTTTCGACCTACTGGTCTTCCTCAGGGCTACTTATCAACTGAGGATGACCAGCAGCCCTGAGGATGACCAGTAGGGTCGGAAGTAGTTGGCTAAAGGTATAAAATAAAAACTGAATAAAAAAACAAAGTTTTTAATTTGATTTATTTAATCAAGTTAATAAAATGATTCACAAAGTTTGCGCATTCGATGTGTATAATAAAATATCGATAATACCAGTACGTTTTATGTTAAGATTAACTTGTAATAATCATCGTCATTGGCACTTGACGCACCAAATTAAGTTTCTTGATACTGTATTACATAAGGCAAGATGATCAGTCTTACACCTCAGCGCCAGACCATCATATTATATGAAATATTACTGGAATATAGTGCCGTGTGTACGGTTAGGCGTTAGGCTTACGTTTTCGTTATATAATTTATTTTTTTTGGCGTAACCAAAATCGAAAAGGCAATGTCGTTATTTTTTATCTACTTCGTGGGTATGAAAGTGGAAAGTCTTCATTTAAAAATGAATGGAGAGTGATGGGAGATGGCAGACCGGTCTAGTGAGGCAGGGAGAGAAGGGAGGAGGTAGTAGAGGGTGCTTTGCATATCACGTCAAACGTTTTAGATATTTTACACATACAAAGGACGAAAGCGCCACGTATTTTTATGGCACTTACGTATGATCACTCGTAAATAATTTATTACATGTGATTGTTATTGTGCTCATGATTATTTATTGCGTATTTATCTACGAACCATTAGGCATTAATGAACATTTATTTTTTAAATCATGAAATTTGATTATGGTAAGTATTATATTATTGTATATTATTGTTTAATCAGTATTTTTAAACATTTTTTTGGAAAAAATAAAAAAAATACGTGTATAAAATAATTCTGTTCTCGGCCGGGTTTCCCAGTGCAGATTGCATTAAAAAATATATGTAAACTCCGAATAAATTAGATAACATATTGCACTTTAGTATCAACTTACGTGGGTGGATCCGAATATTCGATATCATAATTTCTCATTCATTTATTTACTTGATTTTTTCTATCTCATATCCACGCTGTTTTTAATATCAATCATATCAACAACAAAAAAATAAAATAATAATAAAAAAATTTAAAAAATATGAACATAATTTGTTCATTCATCACTAGGTTCGAATCCCACTCCAGCACAACTTGTTTCCTGCTTTCTGGCACAGATGTTTCCGACTTTATGAAAGCAGCCAAAATTGAAATACATACCTATTTGAGTAATCATAAGAACTCAAATGTTTACTTTAAAAAAATATTAGATTCTTTGTACCTACTACTAGTCATGTGCGCCAGGCGCCGCGCCGAATAACGGAAAGGCCACGTTTACGAGCGACGAGCGGCGAGAGCAAAAACAGCGAAGGAGCGAATAAACCCAATGTATTTTTTATACATCTAAAATCTAATCTTTGAATATAGCCTCCGGTCGGTTGTGAATATATAACATTCTCGTCGGTTTAAGATCAAGATCATCGGCGTGAAATTGGCGTTGATGCGTAGGTTTTTGTTTAATAGTATCGACGAATTTTTTCTCACTTATAATCATTATTATTATGCGGGTAACTCTTTGGCTTAGTGATTTTATGAAAGAAAAATTCAATCAGTAAGTAATTAGGTTTTATACATTCTTATTTTCATTTTATGAATCATCAACATCATATTATACATCACAGTAGCGGTCACAGAAATAGCATCGAATATTACAATATGCAAATTTCATAATGGCGTCAAGAGTTTTTGAAAAGTTTCTTTTCGGAAAACAAAGACAACAGGATAATAATAATTGAAATGATTTCAAACGAGTTTTTTATCAGTACTGTAGTTTTTATCTATTTAAAAGTTATTATTACCAAATCTACCAATTGATATCATATCCCCTGAAACTTTTATTTTTAATTAACTACCAATCACCTCTACCATATCACTGCAACAATATTCGGACTGAAACACAGCAAAATTATATTGTTAACAGAATAATGTATTATTGTGGTCCTCTTTGATTTTGGTTATTATTTTAAATAAACTTTATTATTAATATGTTTAAATGTATAAAACTGTAACTATTGTTTTCTCTAACATGGATTGTTCTTTATTATTTCTATTTTTCTTGTATAAACATGTAAAAGGCTTTATGCCGTTATTGTAATAAATAAATAAATAAAATAAATAAATAAAGAAATAAATAAATATTTATTTGTAAACATTTTCACGGCCATTTTGCTTTTATGATTAATTTATAAAAGAACGCGGTTCGATGGTTAGATCCATTACCATTTTTAGTTCATTTCATCATACTGCCATCTGTGGAACAATAGCCAAACTTTTCAAATAGTTTATTTTGAGTAGATTTACTTATTATTTTAGATGAGGGTTTTCAAGATAAAGTGTACCATGTCTGATTAAATACGTTTGACTTCAAAATATAATAAATCTAACGGGATAAGACCGCGTAGATTTGAAGAAATTGTTCTTCCCGTAACTGTTTTAAAACCCCAGAAAACAACAATAGGAGCATAAAACTTTAAAGTTTTGTTGGAGATAATAAGGCATGCATGGAAAAAATAAGGTTATCTACAACAATTCCGTGTTGTACCTTGGGAGCTTTTTAAAAATATTTTGGTAAAATAAAAAAAAGGTTTATAGATACCTATGTAAAATATCACAATAGCTACATATTTATATATTACATCTACCTAAATAGAATTTTTGTTTTACACATATTTCGGTATACTAAAACCGTACACCTATGTGTTTTAGGAAAAGTTTTTTTTTTATATAGAGAAAGTTCACAATTTACATTTTGCGAAATACGAAGAAATGAAATGTAGTATTGTAACTAAACACATTTTAAATTACCATGATAAACCGCCTCATAAAAGCTAGTCAATAAGTAAACAAAGCTTGGAGTGTAATATTATTGGCATTTTCCGGCACATGTAAAATGTAAACAAACTAAACTTTGGAATTAGAATAAATAGATTTACCTGCTAGAAGTCCATCCATCTCCAGTAAACTTGCTTCAAGTAATTTCGCAGGATCAGATTCGGGCGAAATCGGACTGAACTCACATTCGTTATGATCAACTTTTCCCATAGTTAAATAGGAGGGTTTTATTATTAACATCCGCAAATTAATATTACACACAATTAAAGAATCAACATATTTAAACACGCTCAATTTTTATTATTAGAGTCGCAACTCAAAACTAAACAAACTTTCACTTCCAAAAGTTCCAAACTTGTTAGAATGTCAGTATTGTCACTTTTAATGTCATAAATGGTCATAAACAAGCCCAGTGTTTCCCATTCGTGCCATAAACCAAAGACACCCATAAACTACAATTTAGTGGTGCTTTACATGGGCCAAGAAAACTTTTTTCTCTAGCATATTATTTCGTCGTTGTGGAGAGAGAGAAGAGAGCTAACCCACATACAATAGGTATATATAATATATGGGGCATGGGGCTTGGCTCTCTTCACCACCACGACGTGACGCGGCGACGATTTTGTACCTGTAAACTAAAATTTAATGTTTTCGTATAGATTATTGGTCTAGGTCCTAGAGTCTGTAAACTTAAAACAAGAAAAGGTTTTTTTATCAAATGGATGAAGACACCACATACAATTTGAATGGAGAAATCTTTATCACTTAAATAGAAGCTTAAGTTTTAACTAAACAAAAATGATAAATAATCAGTTGTTATGGGAACGTGGATATTTTTCTATTATTCTTTGTGCTTTACATTTTGCTAAACTTTGAAGCAATCAACTTCTGTTAAATTTCTTCCATTAACATTTTTTACTAATCATTGAAATTAAAAGTACGTATTTTTTATTCCATAATACAAAATCTTATTTCTACTTTTTAGGTTTATTCCTTAGAAATGAAAGTAGATTATCAAACTGATCTTTAAAAATTAGTACCTACCTACAAGACTGTGTGTTTATATTATTTCACATATTATTAATTTTTTTTCTTAATGAATACCTCGCTGGGCAAAGCCCGTGTTGAGGTATTCATTTACAAACTTTGGTAGATTATTTTGAAGTGAAGAAATTCCAAGCTTCATTAAATTTGTTCCTTGTGATTGTTGATCCCAAAAGGTATTTTTTTTTCGATTGCTTACATTGTACTACTTTTTTTTTTTTTAAATTATTATTATTTAACCACCTCAACAGCCAGGAGTTTACAGATTAACAACGTTATAAACACCCAGGCTTGAGAAAAATCACTTTTTATTTTTGTGTTCTCACCGGGAATCGAACCCGGAACCTCCGTCTTAGCCATTACGCTACGGAGGCCGCCGCTACGGATTTTGACAAGTAACAGTTTTTTATAAAAAAAAATAGTTTAAAAAATTTAGTATCAGTTACCCAAACTTACATAATTTATATTGCAAGACTGCAACACAAAAAAATAAAAATTGAGTTTAAAACATTTCTAGGAACATGAGATTAATTTTATTCCACTAATTATTCAGTATTAAATCACCTTAAAATTCAGCTAATAAATCGACGCCTCCTACGTATAATATTGTAACCCACAAATCGTCGATTTTGAGTTTTTGGTGGATTTCGTCTGTATTTAACTATATCTTTAATTCTACCAAAACAAAAAAAAATATTATGCCAATAATAAGGGCTTTTTTGGGGCGTATTTTGTCGTATCTACAACCAATGCATATGAACGAAAATATTTTCAAATGCTCCTCCTGTAAAATCGCATTTTGTGGGTTACGATATTATACGTAGGAGGCGTCGAAATGCACATAGAGCTCTTTTTACAATGGGCCATGAATGAAACAATTATCCCAGGGCACCGAATAATGTGTGTAATATTTTCATGTCCCAGAGTACATCATACAAAAAAAGGGATTAAGCATTTTGGACTCGTGTTTTTTTTTATATTTTCATAAATATGATTGTTATGTAGCCAGTTCGTTCCAGTATATCTTGATGAGTACCTAAGTGGGTTTTGGATATTGTGAAAAGGAAAGGTTAAAATAAATAAATGCACAAAGTGACTGCACCAAATATATTTTATTATCCCTTTACCAACAGTTTATAAATAAAGAAGAACAAAGAATAGTGGGTGTGATTTTGGTAGAATCACAATAGCCAGAATTGTTGGGATTTACAAAAATATAAATATCTATTTGTATTTACAATCGTGAGAAAATAGTGTGCTTTATTTACTTTTAAATAACTTTTTAAGCAGTTACTCATATAACTTCCTGCTCTTCAATAAAATATAAATAATTAGTTAACAAGTTCATAAATATTTATGATGTATTTTATTAATTTGCCTTTTAGAAAAATATACAGAAAGCAACATTGATTCATCTACAAGTAAATACGCTGAAATATATATTTTGGTAATGAAATATTAAAAAAAATATTATTTACAATATTTTCAAAATGTTCAAAACATTGTGAAATAATTGCACAAAATAGTACTATGCACATTTTTTTTATATATAAGTTACACAATAA